>PTEX01000141.1:283838-304239 GCA_003342815.1 Eudromia elegans | reverse complement strand
CCTTCCTTCCTTCCTTCCTTCCTTCCTTCCTTCCTTCCCTTCCTTCTTTCCTATTTCCTTTTTCTATGTGTTAATGAAATGAGGATCTTGCAAGTGAGTTGTCACGTTATTCTATAGCTTTCTGAAGAAGAACCCATGACTGAAGTCTAGTTTACACCTTAGCTGAATAAAACAAGTCTGGTTGTTCTTTGAGGAGGGAGAAGGGTCTAGTGAGTTATATGCAAACATAATGTGATACTAAACTTTCTAAACCCCATTATTTTGTTACAGCATTCTTGCTGGTTCAGCTCTTCTAGCCTTTCTTCACACCTTTATGTGTTTTTATAGACTAAGCCATCAATGCCTACACTATGACACTCTTTACATAGGAGAGAAGAAAAAAGGATAAGTTGTGTCCGAGAGTTGTAATTCCCGTCTCATTTTGCAGTGTATTTTGCAACTCTGAAAATGTGACTATGATGTGAGCAGTGAGTAGACAGTACTGGACAACAGAGATACCAACAATGATACCTGACTGTCTCTGGTAACTAATTTAAATCTAACTTCTAGATATATATGCAAGTACAAAACTTGTGCTTTTATTCCAAATTGGGGAAATAAGTCTAGATTAAAACATAAAGAATTAAACACTGTAAATGAAGAAGTAGAGTTTTGCCTGGTGAACCTACTATGTCTATAAGAGTTAAGTCTGTTAAAATGCCTTCAATTCCTTCAATTTTGCAGGAAAAATTATTCACGCTTTACCTCGTTTTCTGCACAGACTGTAACTTACCTCACTGCAATTGCTTCATCTAGGTCCTTCAGATGGGATCTCTTCTCTGCTTCTAGACTCTTGCAGTAAAGACCAAGCCAGCAGCACAAATGAATGCAATTCTATCAATCATCTTCATTTTATTCTCCTACTAAGACTCTGTGAGGTGATATTTAAAATATTGCCCAGGGAGATCCATCAGGTGTTTCAGTATGTGTACTTCCACTGAATAATAAACATTTCCATTTGGCTACATTTACTTAATTTGATGGATATTATTACAGCTATTTTCAAGGATCCTGTTACTCACCACTCTGAATGTCAAGACCCTACTACGTTCATGCTGCTACAAAATTTGTACTTATCAAAAGGAAGCATATGCCAGCTAATATTTGTGGAAATCAAGCCAGTATGACTTCAGTCCCTCAATAAGCATAAATTCATATTTTAGCTTATTCAATGAAATGTCCATATTTTAAAGCTTCTTAAAGAAGCTTCTTAAATCAATTACTGTAAAAGTAAAGAGTACACTATTGGTCACATTATGTTAACAGTTGCACAGAAGGCAGAACAGGCTGCTCTGTTAAGCCCTGAAGTGCGTCCAGAATGTTGCTAAAATTACATGACAGATATTTATGCAAATATTGAAACAGTTTAGGTGCAAACAACTCCTAGTATTCACTGTGTTTGGGAGAATATATCATGAGTTCATTATAATGGCAATTTATGATGTTTAATATTCTTAATTTGCATTTTTACTAATATATTGGTATATATGAAGACAAATCTCATTTATGATTTCTTTTATTGTATTTAACAATTTGGTTGAGCTGTTGCTTATTGCTTACTTATTATGAAACTAGAATGGTCTGTACCACTTATTAAAGGCACAGCAAAGCAGAATTGTGAAATCGTTGAATTGAAAGAAAAATACTTCTTGTGAAATAAAGGTAGTGTACATCGTTATTTACTTATGCTTTGCTAAGTGTGGATACAAAATTCAAGAGCTTAACAAGAGTTATACTTCTCTGCTATAGGTCTTCCCTGTGAATATATATGTACACAAAGAAAATATGCACAATAGATATGCTTTTATCTTTATTTTTTAAGAAAATCTGTAAACCAAGTTTATGGCAAAGTCTGTTTAGCACCTGTTTTAGTCTACTGAAATACAAAGAAAATGTGCTTAGATGCACAAATTGAAAATAAAGGCATTGTTTTCCCAAACATAGAGGAAAGAGGAAGCAGCAAAAGATAAAAAAGCAATTATGGCTCTCCCTTAGGATTTTCTCATTTCTGTATTGAGATTGACAAGGGATAATATCTGACTAAAAGGCAGGCATCTGGCAACATTGCCAACAACAGGAAAAGTGAGTTGATTGGTATATACCTTTTTATGCTACTGATGCYGTCTCTGTGAAGAGCTGGCACCAAAGCAAAAGGCAATGAACAGAAAGCTTTTTTCCCCTGCTTTTTAAAAGTAACTTTAAAAATAAGATTGTCTTAATAATTAAGAATAGAAAGAAAAGGCCTTAGGAGTGTAAAAGTAAAAATTAAATTAAACAATAAATAGTGTGGACAGAGACTATTTCAAGTCTAACAACTGAATTTGTACAACTGCAAGTTGGGTGATTTGTGTTACCATTTATTCCACTACTAAAGTAGAACACAAATCCTCTTTTCTATTTCTATTTTAAGACAAAAACTTCTGAATATCCCTTTTACAATAAAACAGTAATAATCTGAATCTCTTTTTTTTGTTTGTTTTTATTTCTCTCCACTTCCAGGCTGTAGTCTGTGGATAAAATATCAGAGTAGAGAAAGAGTGTTTCATATGGCTTTTGGGCTCCAGATAAAGCTGGGATCCTCTCTAAAACTACTCACTCTTAAAGTAGACTTAAGATGTGTTATTGTGATTTAGTGTGGATTCCCTCGCTGCTTTCTTTGAATTTAGTAATGTTAACCTCAGGCAAGTGCAAAGTTGAGGAATTTGGATTTTTATTTTTCCATTCAGCTGAATGTACTTTTATCCAAAGCCATTTCTACACGATCAGTAAATTTTCTGGTTTACTTTTCCTTTCCAGGGTGTGTTCCTTCTCTTGGCCTACATGAAATTTTATGGTGATAACTATGCTGCCAGCATCTCCCTCCATTTCTACCCACAGGTGGACGTAGAAGAGATTCCACTGGCCTCTGTCTTAGCACACACCAAGCCTGGATTGTCTTAGGCTGCCAGTTGTCCAAATAATAACATTTAGCACCCTGCACACTTAAAAAAAATCATAAAAATCAAGTAATGGAAGTAGAGAAAGAGCAAGAACTGTCTCTAATTATGCCTTTACAATCTGAGACACAGGGAAGCGTCTCCCCAGAAGAAGCGTACGGGAACAGGAAAGATAGAAACATAAAAAAGGAAAAAAAGTAGATTGCAAGGAGTATCTTGACTCATATAGTTCTTCCTCACACTCTTTGTCATTATTAATTCCCTATATTCTCCAGGTGCCACTGGAAGAGAAGCCACATATTTGTCCTCACTACTCCTACTGGAAGGCTCTTCACAGTTTGGCTGCTGAAACATTAAAATGAGTGGTTTTCTCTTGATTTTCATCTTCCCTGTATCAAAACCAGCTGAAACTACTTGCTTCCAGTGTCCACACTAGCACTTAGGGTGCTTTTTTCTCAAAAATTCATTTATGAAAATCTTCCCCTCTGTTCTTTGACTCTCTTTTGCAAGATTAAATGAGACAAGATCTTTCAGTCTTCACATAGAGCAAAAACTCTGGCATTTCTGTATTTGTGAGTTTTATTTTCCTATTGAAATTACTCACAGAATGCATTTCCAAAATTGCTTCTCCAGCCAGTAATAAGTTATTGTTAAAATTTACTTTGCACTTTCCATGACCTAACAGATTTACTTCTTTGAAAAGATCCAGAAAATAATGATTTTATTTCACAGGGACACAGTTTGTTTTACATCAAAGAYGTCACTGTGTCTTGAAGTATTAGATTTGACGTTCCTTGTTCTCTCCCCAGTAAATGTTAAAAGTGATGAATAATACAGCCAAATTATATGATGATATTATTTCTTCTGGTGAGGATTACTTTGGTAGTCATTTGCTTCATAATATGATTTCCATCTGCATATGTTGTCCCTCCACTGATCATATTGTCTTATTTCTTTTAATGAGGTTATTGAAGTTTAAGAAGAAATTAATTTATAAAAACAATTTTTAAAGCAAAACTGCACTTTTGGTCTGTTTTGATGCCTAGACCTAGTACTTTGCAATACAGCTATTGTGCATATGTCTCAGTGCTGAAAACTGACGTTTCTTTGACAGCCCTGAGGATCTTTAAACCTGTCATTTTAAAATCTATTACCATCCATTCCAGTTCTGCATTTGGCAGTTTGTCAGAACAGACGAGGTCACATTTTGGAGTGAAAAGTCTTAAAAGACTCAGATTGTAAATCAAGCCTTCATTTTGAAAGCTGAGTGACTAAGCTACAGAACTCACTTTTCCTCAGCATGTTACTCAACTGTATTTCCAAGGCAGATTGATCCTTTTGATAGACATTGTGAGGGGAAACCTTTGCAGGAAGCAGCTGAGTGCCAGTTACACATTTCACAGCAAAAGCAAGTAGTTCTCTCAGAGGTGGAGTTATACTAAAAAAAACAAAACAAAACAAAACAAAAAGAAGGGAAAAAGATTATTGGAAAAAGATATTACTGGAAGACCATGTTTGTGTTTGTGTGCAAGACAGGTGGATATATGTATTTCCCTTGTTAATTCTCATTCCCTGACTCCTAAGTCAAACAGTAGACAAGTGAAAAAGATCACTTGACTAACTGGCACTTCTGCTTAGCTATTTATTTTATCTTGATTCTTCATAGTTGTAAGAAGCACAGTGAAATCTCTCATTCTGGTTGCAAAAGCAGAGCAACGGTTAAGACTGCTGAGTTTCACTGAGTATTGAGTTATAACTTCCTGGACTTCATGTCACAATATAACTAAAACAAGGTGCATAGTGGTAAAGTCAAGAGAGGAGGGGTGAAATCCTCCTTTCTTCCCTCAACTCCTGAATTGCTGGTTAATGTAATTTTCATTTCTTCTCCCACATCTGATCACAGAAAGTGAGGCTAGGGGTGGAAATGAGATAATACTTGATTGTTTCTTCCATTTCTCTCTTTTTTTTTTTTTTTTTGGTTGTAGGCACACTGGTTCCAAAACAAATTTTGAGAAAAAATCTGGAAGTGGATTCCAACAGTTCCTGTGGTACTATTTAGCTTTTTTCTCACACCTGTTTCCTCCACGTGATGCTTTTCTTTCTCTCCTGGAGAGAATGAGCAAAATGTCAGCAAGATATCTGAAAGCCATATTTAGAGAGCTGATCTGGAAGAAAAGATATCTGAACATGCAGTATTAATAAATTCAAAATTGGTAGCTCAAAATGTGTGACAGAGACTCAAAAATCATCAGATTAAAATATATGAAAAATTGATTTGGTTCACTCTCTGCTTATGCGTACTTCATCTCCTGAAAGCCACAGTCAAGCAATTGCAGTGTTGCCAGTAGACTCTTATTTGATAAAACATTTTATTTCTTTTCTCTTCACCGGAACTTTAGTCTTCGTTTGTCTGACCCTGCAACTTCTGATCCTTCTGACCCATGAAAAATTAATACATTAACTGACCTTGTTCACTACTGTATTTGACTCCAAAAATCTATTATGCCTTGCTCCTTTTCTCATGTCAGTTTTGGCAGTGCAACCAGTTGTGCTCTTTAATTGACTTTTCTTACTCTCCACCTCCTTCAGTGACATGAATTTGAGGTGCATATACAGTACATACTGCTTTGGGTATGCAAGAAAAGAAGCAAAGAGAGCTTCCATTTTTCACAAGCAAGGAAGAAGAACACAGCTCAAAAAAAGTCACTTCTGTGGACTGACAGGAAATAAAGGAAGATTTATGTAGTACTAGTTGTAAACAACAGGGGGATTTTTTCCTGGATAACCACTTTGCTGACACTACGGTTTCCAACAGTGTCAAAAGACTCAAAATCATGTTATTTTGAAAACATTTCCATTTTATGAGATCCCATCAGATCTCTATGTCATCTTGTATAATCTTAAGTTCAAGATGAGTCTAAATAAATATCAGTTCACCAGAGTGTGATATGAATGAATAGCAATGGTGATGATATGCTTCCTACAAACAAAGCTGAGGGCAGAGTCTGAGGGAGAAACAGAACTTTGAA
Organism: Eudromia elegans; assembly: GCA_003342815.1. Lineage (NCBI taxonomy): Eukaryota > Metazoa > Chordata > Aves > Tinamiformes > Tinamidae > Eudromia > Eudromia elegans. The sequence goes on along the minus strand of PTEX01000141.1, from coordinate 298,235 downwards.
GTATTCCTTCTGTGGACCAGAATATCTGTTTTCCCATAACTTTTTTCCTCCCTCAAAACAGAGGGGTTTTTGTATAGACATTTTTTTTTTTTAATTATTTGTTGATTTTGTGAAACTGTGATTTCCCATGGCCATTTTTTTTGGTATAGACTATGGTTGAGCTTTCTTTGAATGGAAAAGAGTGGTTGATAAAGTTAAGAGTACTTGTTTTTCAAGCCTAGAATTTACATGTAAATCGATGTATTCGTTTTTTTCATTGAAAAATGTGGTTTCTGGAAAAGCTAATGAGACTTAGCACTTCCTTCAGCACAGTAATAGGTATTTTTTAACAAGCTGTAAAACGTTAATTCTAAAAATGTGATAAGCACTTAACATGAAAAATTCAAATTTTGGTTTTAAGTCTGTGTATAATGTTTGGGATGTAGCTCAATGTACTTCATCCCATGAATTTCTGAATAGCTTGGAGTCCAATTATCAATCTTAACTAAGCAGAACAACTGCTTTAGTGACTTTCCACATGGCAATTTATGTTAATTTATAGATGCACATGCTGTAAGACTAAACCTTTACACAGGAGGTATTGTAACTCATAATGATGCATGCAATACATATGCACTTCAGTGTCACGGAAAAAGGGTAACAGATTGATATTTTAGAAATGGAAGTAAGCTTATTTTTATAAATAATTTAACTCCTGCATGACTTCATTCCTGAAAACTCCCATTATTTAAAATTATGTTTCCATCTTACTCACTTAAAGAAGGGAAATATCAAGTCTGGTGCAGATCACAGGTTTTGCTATTTGGCACACTAACTACTGTAAGTAAACAGGCAAAGCAAATGGATAAGAGATGGAGTTTTGGGTCCCATTTCCTCCTTTACTTTCCTATTAGCAAACTTGACTACATTGTTAGGTGTGTGTTTCTTACACTTATGGCCAGAAGAGTATTAGCAAAGAGGCTGCCTCCTTGGATCAAAGGACCGGTATATAGGATGCTTGCTGGTTATTTAGGGATCTATCTGGTCACACAACATAGTTCTGTTTAGAAACAAGCATGCTGAAGCAAGTGTAATTCCAGTTATTTTACAAATGTATCACAAATGTATCATGTCAGGAAAATGGATTTTTTTTTCCATATCCAGAAGGATAATACATCAATCATCTTTTGTTTTACCTGTCACTGCTGAAACAGTGGTTGAGCACTGTGCAAACTGGAATCTACAAGCACTACAAAATTATTGATTGAGAACCAGTAATCTAGAGAAAAGAGATTTGCAAAGAGGTTCTTTTCAGTAACAAGGAAGACACTGCCTTTTTGTGTGCATCACTTTCCTATTCAAGAAAAAAAAAAAAGTTTTATTTTAAATCTCAAGGTATTGCGGAATAGCACTGTAGAATGTGTTTTCTTGGCTACTTAGTGTTTCTCTGACCCCAGATCTCTCCTTTCCTCACATCTGCTTTCTCTGTAAGAAGCTAGCCCTGCATCCCTGGGATTTATGGAAAGGGACAAGGGCCAGGACCATTTTTTTGCTATAGGGAGAGGAAAAGTCAAAGAGGAAAGAGGTGCRACTGGGTAAGAGAAACCCACACACATTTGCAGGAGGGACTGTGTTTGTGGTGTGTGTTGCCCATCTGGGAGAACCAGTCTTCTACCTGCTGCAGCCAGTGCTGACAGTGTGTTTTCCTTTCCCCTGGTATCTTCTGCCTTGCTCCCTGCTGTCTGGCATCCTCGCACCTTCCGTCACTGGTTTCAGGAGAACAGACAAATAGATTTTCATGAGAACCCTGATTAACTTAACCGAACTTGGTGCATTTAGCAACGCTTCTGTTTTACAAAGTCCAAGACTTATTTCTTTGGAAAATTCCTGCCCGACTATACCAGCTAATATGTCTTGTTTTTGACTGAGCAGAATCTTAATGATGAAAACAATAGAGGTTGGCTTCATCCATATCATACACCTGATCTTAACTGAGGCCTTCTTGTAACAAAGCTAGCCCTCAGGGAGATCTTTGGATCCTATTCTACTGCATTTCCTCATTATCTCACCTGAGGCAATTTAAATACACTTTATTGCATAGATATGTCAGACCATTCATGTTCAAAATAAATAAAAATTTACTATCTTGCCACCAAGAATACTACCTGGTACTACAATATTGTATTCCTTCATAGCCATTACAAGGAAGCAACAGTGATATAAAAACTAAGAACATAGAATAAATAAAGCTACAAATACTGCTGACAAGTAATTGAAAATATATATTTTTGTACTGCTATCTGTGTGTCTGTTTGCTATGATACAGCTGGAGGTGCTTGGAAAACTGTAATTAGGCAATAGGAAAGAATCATATGAGAAACATTGAATATATTCAAACTTTATGTTGGTAGAAACTTATTCAGTATTTTGGATTATTGGTTTTAATATAATTGCTTGTGAAGACAGATGTAGCTAAGTGGGAATAAGAGGAGTGAATGTTCCCTTAAGTTAGATACACTCTTACTGCTGTGGAATGTTATACTCTGAAAGCTGTGTCTGGTTTCAGTGATACTGCTGCAAAAAAAAGCAACATTATACTACATGAGAAATGGTAGCAGAATCTGGAGGTAAGGTGTAAGACAAGAAGAAAGATGATACAGGCTTTTATTAAATCATGATATATCAAGAGAAAAAGCTAAGGAGAGGTCTTATTGCTGTCGTCAACTGCCTGATGGGAGGTGGTAGAGAATCTTGAGCTAGGCTTTTCTCAAAGCTTCAGGGTCGGAGGTTGGATAGCAACAGGCATAAGCTAGAACCTGAGAGATTCCTGCTAACAACAAGAAATAAATTTCACTGTAAAGTTGGTCAGACATAGGCACAGTTTGCTTCATCTGTGGAAATAGTTAAAGTTTAGCTGGAGAAGGACTGAATCCAACTGGATTGTCTTTGGGCAGGAGATTGATCTATATGACCTCTGGAGGTCCCTTCCAGTCTATGTGATTCCGCGACAGATCACTTCTATGTTCAATACATTATGTATAACCCTGCATATAGCAATGAGTATCAAATAGTTTTTGTGGCCTGACACTAAGGTACTAAATAGATGGTCAGATTGCTCAAGTTCTCTTTATATTTTCCTGTAAAAATTGTGACCATATTTCAGACATTATAAAATGAATGCTGAAAATATGCTGGGAGGCTAAGTAGTTTATTGATCAAACATTCAAGAAGGCTAGATCACACAGAGATACAACTAAGTCTAGTAGAAATATATATTTTTAAAAAGCACATACATCAAATGCAGGTTTAATTTCATGGGAACTCATATGCTTGCTAACATGATTAAAAAATAGTAAAAGAATAAAGATGGATAACACCTGTAAATTCAGTGGAAGAATTTAGTTTTTTTTTTTTTTTTTTTCACAATGTACATGGAAATTTTAAGTGCAAGATTAAATGGGACAGTGATTATGGTATTTATTAGTAATTTCTTGTCTCTGCTCAGTAATGGAATGCATCAACTTCAAGTCTGCTATACATGATTTCCTTGTAAAGATCAAAACCAATGATTATGAACTATACTCTTTTGACATAGTTAAAATTTCAAAGTGAGTCAAAGTTCAGTTTTGTCACTAAGGACTTTTAGGTGCCTTCTGATTTTGGAAGGAATCCAGCAGAGAATTAAGGAAAAATGATAAGACACATAAATGCAGCATAAAATTGTATGCTAATTTGTGAACTGTAATGTTTGTTTGATGATCTTTGGTTAGGCACCTTCTATGTACATAAAATATTCAAGCAGGTATTATGAAGGAAGAATTAGAAAAGTTTTTTTTAAATTATATTTTAATTATTTTTACCTTTTGAAATGCCTCTATTAAAATCATTGCTTATTTCGGTAAACGAAATTTTGCGGCCAATTAGAGCATTGGGATAAAGATTTGTGGCAGAGCAGGGCAATGAAATATCCAGTGAAAATGTATTGCCACTGGGTTGTTTATATAGTCTGTATGAATAAGTGAATTTCATGAATTTTTTTTCTGTTGAGCTGCCTATTTGCTTTCAACTTTCATCAGCTGTGCAGAAAGGCAACCACATGACAGTGGCTAAACCATTGGTCATATAGGAGTAATCACTTATTGGCTGACATCAATTTAATGCCTACTGAAGTCAATAAAAACTTACATGCTGAAGAAAGATAAAGTTTTTGGGAAGAGTAGGATAAGATGCACCTAAAAAAAACCAGTTAGAACTTCATTGATCCTTATGATTTAGACAATAGATATTTAAGGTTTTTTTATTTTGCTTTGTGGCTAAACATGTTTATCTTTTACTTGGAATGTTTTTTTTGGATCAGACTTTAGATTCTTTTTAATGTGTATTGAATGATAAGTAATGTGTATAAGAATGATAAAATGTTATGTATGGGTAGAGTAAAAATATCAAAGTATTAATAGACTCCATCTTTTCCATGCTTGTCAGATGAGCAATTTTGACAGCTCAAAAATAACTACTTTAAATGTCTTTATAACTCATTCAAATGGATCTATCAAATAATATGATATATTATTTTGCGGTATTGTCAAAATATCTCTGAACCAGATGTTTTGGCAGAAGTGCATGGCTTTATCAGCTTAATGTAAGGAAAATTAATAGAAATAATAAATGAATTTGTCCCCAATCTCTAGTCTGTAAAATTTGTTTAGTGATCTAATTATAGTTTTTTAAGGTCTTTGTTTTTCTGAAGTGTCTTTAGTTTTAAGACACTCAACTTTCTTCATTTCTTTTCTTGTTTCACTTGTCAAGATTTGTCGTGTTTTCCCTAGTGATGCTTCATTTTCATTTTGTCTCGTGTCTTGTTGCATCMGAATAATACAAATTATTGATTTAAAGCAATTTGACATGAAAATTGAATTTTTTATCTTTCATTAAAACGATCATATATTATAGAAAAAAAAAATCCACGTATTAAAAAACAAATCTTAGTTCAGGCAGGCTCTGAATGAGTCAGTGAATTTAGATAGATAGACTGGGAGGTTCAAACATGAGGCCTTTAGGGGCAGGGCTTTGCTCTTCAAAGAGAGCRTTAGGAATTCCTCCCTCCCTCCCTCCCTTCCTTCCTGTGTCTGGGAAGGATAACCTAGGTGACATTTTGCCTTTGTCACTTCTAGGTCTATGAATAGCCGAGTCTGCGACGCCATTGTGGGCATGCATAGAGACTTTGACAGCAGGCTAACACCCATCTTACACTCAGAACACTCTCTGGAGCACTTCACACTCCTAGGTCATGCCTGACACACATCCAAGTATAGTCTGAATGTGAGGGGGAGAAAACTCTACATAGTAGTAGTTCATTGACTTATCAGGAATGAGGACAACCTATGGAGTATTGGGAACCTGTAAAAAAAGGTTGAATTTCTTCTAAATCAAATTGGAAAGAAGCTACTGGCTTTAAAATCTTGGTGAAACTTTTTGTATTTTATCACAAATGAAATTTGGTTGTAAACCATACAATTCATATAGGTACATGCTGTAGTACAGAAAACAAAAATAACTTTTATCCTCATCATATGCAGGATTTTTATGTTACGAGGGGATATTAAGAATAATAAAGCAAACTGCTAGCATTTTATTGTAATGATTAAGGTAAGAGTTTTGAATAAAAATTCCACAAAATTTGAATGAATATTCATGGAATGAAAGAAAACATTAGCCTTTGAAGGTTGKTTTTTTTTTTTTCCCCTCTCTTCCCTCTTCTATTCAGGATTTGTTGATCTGGTAAGATCAACAAATCTGGTAAGATCTGGTAAGAAATTCTATTTAACTTCATATCTGATATTGACATTTCCAAATATTTCTGGTATATTATTAGAAAATATTGTTATGAAAACTAAGAGACTTCAAATATGTTCTTCTTCAAATGGTTTTTCAGCAAGTCTTTCGGGTAAAAAAAATATTTTCCAGGTGAATTAAATCATAGATTTCTTGAAGTACTTAACATCTGCATAGCAATTATCTTAGGTGCTATTGGCAGTGTATTGGCAGTCTTCTCCCACAGATATCAATTTAACAATTAACGAAATAATGTTTAATCTAGACAGATTTTTTTCAGTCATTGCTCAAGGTTATGAAAAAATATCATTTTTAATTTGAAATCCTGTTTTTTAATATTTTTAATCTGGAGTACTGCTTGATTTCATGGAATTTGCAAAGCATTATCAGATTTAAGTAATAAATTATACTGGAGGACTTCTTAAGTATTTGTGAGTAGAATTGTTTTTAGGCTGAAAAAACAGAATCTTAAATTGTAGATGTTGTCAATGAATAAAACCATGGGATTAAGAAAAGTACATTTAAAGCTAATGGGAAATTTCTCCCCAAACACAGCTTTATATGTGCTAGATATATCTGATGATGAAAGTTCCCAAAGCTTTATTTATGCTTAAAGATTAGGCTTTTTCTCCTAATACCTAATTTAAATAGTCCTCCTGAAAATAAACTTTTTATGTTTTACAGATGAAATGAAAGTTGGTTGTAAACCATACACTTCATATACACACCATGCTGTAGTACTGAAAACAAAAATAATATTGATATGCATCCTCATGATATGCAGGATTTTTGGATCATATGCAATTAATCATAAAAAAATATTTAAAATTATTTAGTAAATGTCTGTTCCCTTTTATCTAGGTCTTTCTAAAGTCTCTTCATACTAGATGAAGCAAACTACATTTCTTTTGTGTTTTCTTATAAGTTGTGTGTGTCTCTCATTTGACATTTAAATCATTATGCTGTACTGAATTTGAGGCTTCATTAACACTAAATAGGAATAAATCCCTTGTCTCTCTTTCATATGACATTTGTAGTAATATAGAGCAGAATTACTCTGGCATTTTGGTACTTTGATCCACACTCTTCCCAGATCTTTTTCTGACAAGTTTCTGCCTAGCCAATTATTTCCTACTTGTACATTTTATTTCYCCTTCTGAAATACAGCAATACAGTCTGCACTTCAATTTTCCTCTGGTTTCTGGTTCTAATTTCTCTTCTATTTGTTACRATCATTCTGAATTTTTATCCCGTCTTTAAAAACATTTTTAAGTCTTGACTATACTGTTATTGTCTATAAATTCTGTGAATGTATTTTATATTTCCCTTTAAAGTTGTTCCATTATTTGAAGGCAACTGAAAAGAACAGATGCCAGAACAAACCATCTTTGGAAACCACCTGGAATACTCTGGCAATAAAAATTATATCCTTATCTGCTTTATTTATTTTGTTTTCCTTTGACTGTTTACTTATCCAATGTGTCTACTGAGAATCATTAAAGAACCAGCCAAGACAGTTTTCGAACTGCCTTGATTCAAAATGTTAGCTAAATCGAATTCTTTGTCAAAGTGGTAAGAACAACAAACATGAAAATAGCAGCTTTAATGTAAACATGATCTTCTCTTTCTTAATATTCTTCTTCCATGTTTGAAAAACAGTTCCTTATTTTCTTTTGTCATCACTTTTTTACTGTATTCACAAAGTCTTTTCTTGTTGCTTTATATCCTTTGACAGTTGTAACTGGCTTTCTGAATTTACTTTGCTGATCTTATCATGAGCTTGCACAATCCCTTTAAACTCACATTTCGTTCCTAATCTTGCTGTTATAATATACCTGGATTTTTAATTTTTTTTTTATAGTTCTGCTCTTTCCCTCTTCTTAATGCTAGGTTTTCCAAATCTTCCACACATTTGCCTTAAATTTTTCTCTTCATGACTCTATACCTACCTATTTCTAGAATATATTAAAAGCTGGAGATTTTGAAGCTCTTTATCCTTTATCCTCCAAGCATAAACTTTGGAAAAGCCTTCGGTAGGGATTTTTTTCTTTTTTTAGTTTGAGATAGCAGCCTTATTACACTCCTTTTTTTTTTTTCCTTTTACAGTTTACTAATTATTAAAATTTTTTTTTTTCTGAAAAAAAAAATCTTACAACAAAGAGCTATTAGAATTTTAGGCTGAAAATTGAAGGTACACCTCCAAAAAAAATGATATGTCATAAAACGGACTGTGACACTAATAATTACTTTCTTTCTTCCTATGAATATTTCAATGAAATAATAAATCCTGAGAAAGTCAGGAGAATGCTCATTGTATACCCCTTTATCTCTATAGAAAAATGTCTTCCCAAAAATATATTGCTCTTATTTCAGCTTTCTGCCTATCCCTAGGCACAGAGTAGTTACTTTGAAGTTTTATCAAAAGTACTTTTCAAAGAGTGTTTGCAAGTATGCATTATGAAATGACTGACTGAAAAAAGGACACATGGCTTTAGCTTATATTGACTCCTGCTGGGACATAGGAAGCTGTAGGCAAAACTGGCAGTTTTCAAAAGAAATATTCCAATTGTGTGAAGTGAAGAGAGTCGCCTGACAGGGAGAGAGTGATCCTGTTTGTCACTGAAGTCAAAATATCTGATACTTGTCTTTAACTACAAATGAAGTTAGTGTTTTCCATCAATTTAAGGGATGATATAAACTCTTTAGTAAATAGTTTAGATTGAAACTAGGCTAATTCCATAATATATATATATACAAAAATGATGACAACAATTTTATTTGTGTGTGTGTGTTCAACATGAAATCAAAGCATGAGTTTCCTGATTAGCTCTAGTCCATAAAAATATAGGACTGATGATTTAAGGACCTAAATTAACCCAGTGTGGTATCCTGTCCACTCCATCATTTTTACCATTGCACAAGGCACCACTAACTGCAAATGAAATTTGTTTTCTGATATGAAAACTTTTTTCCACTTATTGTTTAGTGAAATTTAAAGATATGTTCAAAACTGCTAACATTTTTTTTTCCATGCCTAGCTAAAGTGTAAGATTTGTTTGCAAGACTATCTTTGAGAACAGTATTCAAAGAGGAACTGGATAGTTTTATGGGAAGACAGTGCTTATCGTTCATTAATAAAGATAAATGTAAGAGGCAATACGATCCTAAAGCTGCAGTTTTAGATTTTTAAGTATAAAAGTTTTTTATGAACTTTTAATACAGATACAAGATGCCATATTTTTCATAAAAAGAAATAGTAGTCCTTGCTATATTATCAGATAATATTGAAAATATATTACAGATGTGAAAGGAGGATGTTCTTGATTCACAAGGAATTAGAAATTAGGTTTTCAGGTATGTAATTCACCCAAATGAATCTTTAGTACGCTTAAAATCCATGTGTTTGAGTAATATAAGTCTGGTGGACTTTTGCCATTATTTTAAATTAGACCAAAGAGCAGAACCACAATCTGATACTGATACTAGGAAATAACATTCACAAATTCGTAGGCTCCCTTTATGAACTGTTCTCTTCTGCTTCTTACCATCTCAGTGCTAATTAGTGTGATACATTTTGATCGATCATGGAAGAACTGAAGTATCCATACTGCAGTGAGAATAATAAAAACCAGATAATCATAAGATTAGGACAAGTGAACTTGGACTTTTGACAAGGGAAGATTCACTGTCATAGAATCATATGAAATTTAGACTTAAGAAAATGTTATTTTTACTAACAGATTTCAACTTTTCTTTTTTTTAAATACAAACCCTACTTTAGTGGAAGTTGCTGTCTATAAGCAATAGCAAAAAAAAGCTCCGTGAAACTGTAGTTATAATCTCCCCATAAAACATGATACAATCATCTCTTTTTTTCTGCTAGGTAACTGAATCTTAATATACTGTCTACAAAATATCTCTGAATAGTCACTGTATCCAGCTAGTATGGCGAGATCTTCATCCCCTTCCTCCTCGCCCCACCTCCAAAAAAAAAAAAAAAAAAAAGAGAAATCATGGCTAAACTACTTCAGGTTCCTATAGTTTTGGGTTTTTTTTCCTTAGATAGCATATCCTTTACTATACAACAATTTTCAAAAGCACTGTTTTGTAACAGGGTCCTCTTTAATTCTCAGTATTGCTTAACTGAATTGTCTAGATATAGTGCTTTGTACTATTAACCTTTCTTCTCTAATTTGGTTACCCAAAATGGATTTTTAGGGCTTTGTTTTGTTGGCTGTGTACCCAAAAAAGACATCTAGACAATTTCTACTTCTTTTCTATTATTACACAGAAACATCATCTCTAATTTAATTCCTCTTTTTATACTTCTTAACTTTTTTAGAATGTAAATTCTGCAGATAAATAATTGTAATTTATATTTATACCTATCACATAGGCACTTTATTAAAATACAAGAATACCTATAAGATTTTGACACACTCTAAAGGAACTCATTTTAATAGTTGATTTTCATTTTTCCTCTCTATATTTTATACGTTACTCATCAATTCCAAACTTCATGAAACTTCTAACTGGGGAAAAAAAAAAGTAGAGAGAAAGTAATTACTAACACGACAGTTCATTTTGTTATGAAAAGACTGTCACAAGACAAATGCTCCAAATAACTGATAATAATAATAGTAATTTTCAAGGCAATCATCTCGAGCAAGGGAATATTTGGAAAGGAGTACTTGTACAATGGTATCAGCCGGCCTTTAGAAAAATCTGTGCTGATTATTTGTTTTTGAATGATGAAGGATGTGTTCCATATTGATGTTTCTGTCCATAAACCATCAAAAGCACCTGCGAGTTCATGGCTTTGGGTAAGATTTCACTTTGCTGAAGTCAGTGACAAAAAAAACAAATAACTTTAAGGGGATGAGAACAGCACCTCGGTACAGTCTGAATTTGCACAGTTTTATTAACACGTTGAGTATGTTATTATTCAGTCAAGTTTAGCACCAATGATAAAATCAGATCTTCTTTTCAATTTGTTTGCTCCAGCCTGTTTCTAAATCCTGCACATTTGCATTCCTGTAGACAATTTTTCACAGCTCACAAATGCCATTTCTAACCTGGAAAAATTGTACTATATCATAGGAGCAGCAACTCCTCCAGAATACTAGTATTAAGTGAATCTTGGTAACTGGTCGTTCTAAGATAAATCATTGTGGTTTTGGCACTACATTTTCCTTTGTCACTACCTGGCAACTCCTGAAGGAGTGCGGTCAATGCAAGATTGAAAGCTAACACCAAGAATGTTTTGTAGAGCTGAAAGAAAATAGACCTACTGCACACAGTAGTTACCTATTCTGATTTATAGAGTATTACTTTCAAAATGCAGAGCAMAATTTATTATTACTACTCTTATTTGTTGTCTGCTTTTAATCATTAAATAAAAATGCTTTACGAAATGGAGTATATGCTCCTGGAAGCAATACAAAAGTACCCCTGTCTGAAAGGATACTGGATAGCAGAGCTGGAACCCTTCTTTTTGCTATGATTTAATAATGTAGTTAAGCAAGCAGGTGAAGCATGTGATGGGTCAACATCTGACTACAATACTAATAGTGAGACTAAACGAGATCAGTATCAATATATCAATACATCAATATATCAGACAGCAAAATCCATATTTTGTTGTATTATGGGAAATCTTCATATTTTTCATACTGATTCAAAATGAAAATAACTATTTTTGATATAGCTTCATTATATCACTTTCATACATATTGTGTTTTTGAAATGAATTAAAGCTGAATAGGTCCATTTTTCATCTACCTTTTATCACTACTGCATGTGTCATTGTGGCTGCTACTCTCATATGYTTCTGCAAGCCACGTGAGCCAGACAGCATCAGTGATGATTACCTGGGACCATGGCATGCTATTATTTCAAGAAGATCTCACTGTCAAAGGTGAATGAATAAGTTTAACTACAAGTAGAACAAATCACTTTTCAGAGATCAAATCTACTTTGTAAAATCAGAAGATTCTTTAAATTTGGGTCATCTGATGAAAAGGATGACAGATGTGTTGTATAATCAGCTCAAGAGTGAGCTGATTATAAACAATATATCTTTTGTAGCATTGATCATCCTTTGTAATCATTGAGACATAGGATCTTTTTAAGGAAGACTCAAGTCTAGTCATAAGTATTTGAAGGGTGTGTCTTCTGTGTCTTTGAATAGTAATATATAAAAAAGAATGGAACTCTATTTTTAGAGAGACCCTTTTCAATAATAATATACTGGAGAGGAATTTGAAGATGAGCAGTAACATAAGTTATGTGTGGACTACAGAAGAAGAGGAAGCACATGCTCTTGAAGTCCCATCTTTTCTGCCTCTTGGAGGAGTAATGTGGATTGTTTGCTTCAACATTGTTGGGAGAAGAATACTCTTATGGCAATGCCTGATGTCCTTCATGTTAAGCCACCATTTGGATATGAAAGCAATTCCAATCAATGCTGTCTTTTTATTGTCTCGCAAGCCTCTGATACTTGCACCTTGAACCAGTTATTAAATAATTATCAATTGCCAAATATGACTGTCTAGTGAAGAAAATTCCCTTTGTATGGGAGGAAAATGAGATTCCACTAATAGCTTTCATTGCACTTAATATTGAAAATTCAGTCAGAAACACGAGAGAAACAACATTGTGATGATATTTTCTTTTACCTTGTACTCTTCATTCTCTCTTTTGCTTCCCTGCTCTCTCAGTTCAAACAAGTTCATCTGAGATTTGCATCTGTGGGCCAAACACTCAGAAAGTAAACATATCTTTTGGAAGAAAATGACTGTCTCTGCCTCTTTTGCTGCCTACATTTTGAACTGACCTGATGGCCTGCATAGTGACAATGAAATATATTTTTTTTTAATAATTTTAATAATTTTTTGGAGTAGAATTTTTTAAAATCATTTTCTGATTAAAATAGCAACCCCCAAACAACAACAATTTTTTAATTTGACCTTGCTGTCTGCTTTATTTACATCTTGCCTATAGGCTTTCATTATAACAGAGAAAACAGCTCATTTAGTCTCCTGGTGAGCACTTGTATGCACATTATGCTAAACGAAGGGAGGAGGGGACATTAATTCAATGAAGTTATTAATGACTTTGAGGTAGAATCTTCACTGCCTCAAAAAAACAACCAAAAAAACCCTTATGTTTCTTTTCGCCCGGTATCTTGTTCCATCTTAGCCTTTCTAATGTCAAGAAAGTTTTCATTCTTTGTGCCCATCTGCTTGCTTCATGCCACTGTTTTTTTTTTTTTTTTCCTTTTTCTGTTTCTGATGATTTTGCTAGACCTCCTTGTAATAGACCTTATTACCTCACAGAGGTCAGTAGATGTAAAACTCTATATAGAACCCTGTTCTGCAAAAGCTTTTGAGGTTTTCAAAATATTTCTCCTCTGTATCTAGTGAAAGCAAAGAACAGAGAAATGGGAAGGTGAAGGGAATCGTTCATCACCTCTCCCCACTCCCAGGATATCCAGCAGTTTTGTGACCAGAGTGCTCAGTCCTGACTTCAGGGATCTATGGTGCAAATATACATTTGTAGGCTACTTCAAATATCTCTTCTACGTAATCCATTTCAGACCAGTTTGGACCACTGTGTCATGTTCTCCATTCACATCCTAAGTAAACAGCTATTCTGGAACATATCTCTCAAGTCTTTAAGTGCAGCTACTCTACTTTGTAAAAGATGACAATGACAATTCACTGTTTTAAAGAAGAAAATGAAAAATAGTATAGGGTAGAATTTTTGTAAAAAATTACCATTTTATTAAAAAAGGCCTCAGAATATTTCATCAGATTAAATTCCTATCACATGAAAAAATGTGTTTTCCAGGTAGATTGTGATAAACTAATTGAACCTACCATATTAATATAGCATAGACCTTCATCCAACAATTTCCAAAGAAATCCAAATTCTTAGCACACTGAATCCTTAACACTCACATTCCTCCAGTGATTATTAGCAGAACACCACTCCTTTTCTCCAAATCCTCCCAAAAACACAGACCAACTTTGCTATACGAAATTTTCATTCAACCGTAGTTTAGAGCATTTAGAATGACAAATCTGAAGGGATGGAGGAGTATAAACTGTTTTATGGCTGAATTTCTCTAATCAAATGTCTTGACCAGTAGGCAATTTTAATTATAGATAATTTTGTCAGGAATTTGCTAGACAGCTGTGGAGTTGATTGAATTATGTAAACAAGTCCTTGGAATATTCAAAATGAGTGATGCTGAATTCGTCTACTTACAACACTGTCCATTCAAGACTTGTATCAGCCTCATCAAAACATCTGTTAATTTGCAAATTTCTTATATGCCAAATGTATTTCAAGGACACTTTATGTTTGAGATTGCATTATTACTGATTTGTAAGTGAACAAAATTTCTTTGGGCTAGTTTTGTAGATTAGCTGGAGTTTCAAATTATCATTGGCTATCTAATCAATTATAGACTGAAACAGATGATTTTCTCACAACTCTAAATGCTGAATCCTCTCTTTGGTATTTAGGCTGATCGTCATTCCTTAGCTGAAATTTAAGAAAATGTAAATGGAAGTCCCATTG
>PTEX01000141.1:255500-283781 GCA_003342815.1 Eudromia elegans | reverse complement strand
ATGTTAAAAAAAAAAAAAAAAAAAAAAGATAGTAATCAATAAAATATAGTAGTAATGTTTCCAGAAAAGCAAATGATATCTTGCAGTGAAGCTGCAGTAATCTGTTTCCATGACTAGTTGGGCTAACATATTTTGTATGGATTCCCTTTTCAGATTGTTATTTTTCTGTTCATTTCAAAAGGATCAGAATAAAGACAATATAGTTTTAAAGGAAAGCTGTAAAAATCCTGTTTTGTAAATGTTACTGGATACATCTCCTTTGTTGCAATAATGGAAAAGAAAGAAGGCTCTGTTCTAAACTGTTTAGTAGGACAAGTTCAGTTTAACACTTTGCCCTTTTATTATGTATGGGGATCTCTGCTGCRGATACAGCAGAAGATGGCAGTCTTTGTTCAGTGTAGAACACCCAGATTTTTTTTTTTTCAAAGCAACAATATGCATTTCCATCTATTAAGAAAGTCTATGTGCAATAGTAACAAAGTAAATCTTTTGTAACATGCCATTTCTGCATTAATAACTATGCAACTAAAGCACAAACCATATTTTGCATTATTAAAGCATCAAATGAATCAGATTCTGCAGCACTAATAATGGCATCATTGAACTAAGTTGTCTTAGGTTGCATAATTTTTTTGTTGACAGAAAGATTTTTAAAGGGTGAAAAGTTTACAGTCAAATAGATATGAATACTGATTTAGAAATACTGAAATCTCTTGACAGTATAGTATTTTTTACATATGAAAAGTTAGGAGAACTAAACTTGAAATTATGAGATCTTCTCCTTAAGCGAAAGGTAAATGAGCTAGAACAACTCCAGGTGTTTTATTTTGTTTCATTTTCCATTTGCTTCAAATCTGTTTACAATTGGAAGAGCTGACACCTTGAAAAATTGTCCTTTGCATTCTTTTCCACCATTACTTGAAGGTGACAATAGGCACTTACCAAATACAATATCTTCCCGGTGCGCCTTCATTTTTTCCTTCTAAGTTTCAAACAGCTGTTTAATCTAGTCTAATCAGCTAAGTTTAAACACAACTACTACTGAAATGCTTCATGTATTAATCTTGATGCTGATTTCATGGTAAAGGGAGTAAGTATGTTCCTTGTAAGGTACTTTGTAAGATAGATGTTGTGATTCCCTGATTTGGTTGCTCATAGTTTTGAGCATGACATGTAAGTGTGACATATGAGCATGATATGTAAGACCTGTCACTAAAACCCATCACAAATTCCCAGCTCATACAGAATAGAATGTCACATTTGAGAGAAATCAGTTRGTTTTATTATAGCAAATTGTTACTTCCTGACGTCATAGGTGTAATATAAAGACGAACATGCTGTAAAAGAACTGTATGGAAACTCCTTCTCATCCTATAAAAGTTTCAGACACTTTAACAGTTTTCTCATTTCATCTACGGTAAAAGCCAAAATCTTTCRTGCAGAGTTGCAGTGGGAGCAGCCACCATTTCCAAATAGCCAACATTTCAGTAATTCTTCTCATCTGCTAATACCATAATTCAAAATCTTGCTCTATTTGACTCATTGCTCAAACTTGCTAATACATTCCTAAGAGGAATTATATTTTGTCTAATCAGTCTTTTCTTTTGCAAATGGCTTTGTTGCAATACTTTTGTGATTTATCTAAACSATGTTATTTAGTTCAATAGCTTTATAGTAATTGGACTATTTTAAAAATGGATCCTACAAGTTTTTGTGCAAACTAAAGCATTGGAAGAATGTGTTTTTGTTGTCTATGGCTACAGTGCTAACTAGCCAAAAGGACTCCTGCTATGACATATTCAATAGGTATTTTTACATTTCTTCCAGATCTTCTTCCAAATCAAACAAATCAAATTCTAATAATTYCTTCTTACAACTTTTCAAAATAGACCTAGATTTTATTTCTTCATAGATTGTGAAATTCACAGTCTCCATTCATTTCTTAATATTTTTGAACAATATTAATCATAACTATTACTGCAATAGTTTTGCGTGAGTAATCCAGACAGTGCATTCATACTGAAGTGAGCAAGTATCTTCCACTTCTTTTATCCTGTTGCTCTGCAAGATAGGTTTTTTCCTTTTCTTATGTGTGAACAAATYTTATGTTAGCAGATAAAACTTCTAAAATTCAGGGAGCCTGTCAGCTATTTATCAAGACCTAAAGTGGGTGGAATTTCATGATGCTATAATGACCTATTGTGATAGTTCAAAATATCTAAGAAGTTGATCTTTTCATCTCTGACAGATTTTAACCAATATAGTTTGATTTTTTGGGGGAGAGTAACTGCTGTTTTTAATAGAACTTCTAGGTTCTTTAATTCTATGACTGTACTCTGTTCACTGAGTAACGGATTTAAAATTCTCATCAACAGAGACTGCAGAATCAATGGATTGGTGAAGTTGGAAGGCACCTCTGGGGATGATTTGGTTCACCCTGCCCCCTGCCCAAGCAGGGTCATATGGGACCAAATCAAGTTGGATTTTGAATATTTTAAAGGATAATATCTTCTTGGATAATATCTCCAAGACTCCACAACACTGAGGGCAACCTCTTCTGGTTCAATGAAGGAGCKTTTTTCTTCTGTTCAGACAGAATTTCCTGTGTTTCACTTCACTACTGAGAACAGTCTGGACCTGGCTTCCACAATTTCAACCTACGATTAGGTATTTATACCAGTTTATCAGTTCCCTTAGGAGCCTTCCCTTCTCCAAGCTGAGTAGTCCGAGCTCTCTCAGCCTTTCCTTGATGAGAGATACTCCAGTCCCTTAATTATCTTTGTGATCCTTCACTGGAATTGTTCCTCTATAACCGCGTCTTTCTTGTATTGGGGAACCCAGAACTGGACACAGTTCTCTGAGTGTGACCTCCCCAGTGCTAAGGAGAGGGGAAAGATCATCTTGCTCATCCTGATGGAAACATTCTGCATAATGCAGACTARTATGCTGTTGGCTTTCTCTGCTGTGAGATGCATGGCTAGGTTATGATTAGCTTGCTATCAGTCAGAACCCCCAAGATCTTCTCTGCAAAGCTATTTTGTAGCCCAGTGCATGGGTTACATGGGTTATTCCTTCCTGGAYAGAGGATTTTGCATTTCCCTTTTTGCACTTTATAAGGCGTTTCACTGCCCATCTCTCCAGCCTGATATCAGATATCCCTCTGAATGACATCACAACCCTCTGGTGTACCAGCCTCTACTASCCATTTTGGCTCATCTGAAAACCTGATGAGAATGCATTTTATCTCATCATCCAGATCATTAATGAAGATATTAAGTCATATTGGCCCTGTGATTGATGCCTGGGCACTATCACAAGTGACTGACCACCAGTCAGAATTTAAGAAGGTTATCACTACCCTCTGACCCTCACAGTTTAGTGAGTTTTCAGTCCATCTCACTGACCATTTGCCTAGCTTATACTTCACCAACTTCCCTATGAGGATCTTATGAGAGACTAAAAGCTTTGTTAAAGTCGAAGTARGCCACACACACTGTTTTCCTCTCATTCACCATGCCAGTCATGTCTTTGTAGAAGTCTATCAGATTAGGCAGAATTTACCCTTCATAAATCCATGCTGACTACTCACAATCACTTCTCTGCCCTCCACTTGTTTGGAGGTACCCAGGACTATTTCCTTCACTACTTTCTCAGAATTCAAGGTGAGACTGGCCACTTTCCCAAATCTTCCACCTTGTCCTTCTTGAAGATGGAAGTTTGCTGTCTTACAGTCCCCAGGAACCTCTCCAATCTCCATGATCTTTGAAAAATAATTGTCTCAACAGAGATTATTATATGGGACCCAGGAAATGAGTGGTGAGCTTCAAATCTGATGCATAAAATTGTTCACAWAACAGTTAATGCAAACAATCTTTATGAGAATTGTACTGTAGGATTGTGCATGCCGACTCATGTTAAAAAATAAAGATWCAAACAAGAGTAGCTATGCTAGATTTCTAGTTTCTCAGAAAGCACTCCAGAGTCTGGACTCTAGGCAGCCATTACCCAAACAGGTTCTCTGAACAGAATCTATGTTGTTTCCTATGCCCTGTATGAACTGTTGAAATTGAGGCTGACATAGTTATTTGGCAGGCTGAGACTTTGGGAAGGTCAGAATCTCAGAAGATTAGAAATACAGTAATTTTATCTTTTTTTTTTTTTTTTTTTTTTTTTTTTTTTCCTCCTCACAGAATGTCCAAAAATGTTTCATTCCAAACAGATCCTTGCATTTTTGTTGCATATCCCTTGGCCACAATTGTGTGCTACTGATCCCGTCTCTTTACCTAGACAATCAGGTTATTAGAAGTGCTGTGCATAACACACCTATGTTGACTCATGCAGAACAGCATAAGCCTGGAAATAGCTGCATCTACATTAGACCAGGCTAACAAAGTCTGTACAAACCCAGAGCTGCTAGTGAAACACCACTATCTTGGCATTCTTTGCACACTTCAGTATATGCTATAAACACATCACGGCAAAGTTAATTGATTCCTATATGAGAAAACTATACAGGTAGAACATGCTCAGTTAAGCAAGAGATATATTTGAATGATCATTCCTGAATGTTATAATTTTATTTTGAGGAACATGTCATCTTTTCTGGGCTGTCAGAACTACATTTGCCAAGTTCCTAATCAGCATTATGATGGACACTAAGTAACATGAAGCAGGAGCTGAACAATAAAAGGAAGTGTGGTGTCTGACAACCTTGTTTGAGCTGAGTAGCAATCACAGTTAGGGACATTAGGATGTCTAAATTTTCAGATATACAGGTACAATTAGAGGTTTTGATTGACAAATCAGTAGTTCCTAGCCTCTTCTGTTCTGTCATCCTTTCTGCTGAATATAGAAACTTCATGACATGCTGGAAATACTCTGATGATATAAATACAGGGAAAAAAAGAGATGATCTTGTAGCCCTGTTACTAGGGTATAATGAAAGAGTAAATGTGTAATCTGCTTGTCACGACTCATCATATCATCTTTCTACTGACAGGCAGTTTTTACTTATGACGTAAGTCACTACAAGATCAGGTCATTTGCTAATTTGAATCGCTATGTTTCAAGAGCATCCTTGAACTTTCTCTTATTTATGTCTATATCAGTAGCAATAATTACTGTTTACTTCCTCTTGTCTGATATAGCTGTGTGTTACCTCTGCATTTTTACAATTATTAAGATTCCAGTGAGTCACAATTTGGATTTCGGAACTGAGAAATGTTTGCCTTATTATCCCTTATGAAAGTGGAACTTATTTTCCCAAGTTGAATATTCACTTTACTTCTTTCTTTGATATATTAGGCACATTTGAGGTTTGAATGAGTATAGAAAGAAAAAAAGATGTCAGTAAGGACTTCCTTGTAATAAATAAATAATTTGTAATTTTTATGAATACTAGTTCTGTGCAGGTAGTGGATAAATACTACTACTTTACTTCCATTACTGATATACCAGGCATACCTGGCTGTGCCTTTAGAATTAGCTACTTCCCCATATTGGACTTGACATGTCATTTTTGTGCTGTCTTTCAGCTCTGACATCTCGCACTTCAATTACTTGCCTTTGCTTTCAAAACCAAATTTATTCGCTTCTGTTCTTTGGTCTCTGGACTGGCCTCCATTATCTGTTTGCTAATTTTCAGATGAACATTTCTGTATCATCCTTTAGCCTGTCCCTAGTATTTGAAAAGAGTTTTTCAAAACTATCTATGAAACTACTGTTCTAGTTGTCTATGAAACCTATTAAGTTTTTTATTTCTGTGATTCATTGGACACACAAAACCCTCCTAACTGAATGACCAAAGCCATATCACTGCTCACTTTTATCACATTTTGTCATCTCTGTTTATCAGTCTGTCTCTCATACTAGATTAGAAGCTCTTGGGGAAAAAAGAGACTTCTTATCCTACTTCTGTACAATCTCTGAACTGGTAACGTTCTTCTGGAAATAAAGGTTCTAATGTCCTGCCAGACATCCATTTTTATTATTGTATACTTTTACATCTTAAAGTCATTGGTGAGGTCATTTCAATGTCTTTAAATAAAAAAACATGAAACATGTTCATTTCACAGGTTCATTTTCTGGTAAATGCACACATATGTCAATGTCTGTTGGATCAAAAGTTTCTTTTTGCTTGGAGCATTATAGTGTTTCAAAACTTTTTATTTTTGAAATTTGGCAGGGTATCAGTATTTTGTCAAACAAAAAATCTATAATATTTTATTTGGAAAGAATAAAATATCTAGATGAAATCAACATAATTTAGTAAGATGGGAGGAAATATGTAAGAAAGTAAGAAAACACTAAAACAGAAAATAAAAATAAAACTTCTGATAAAACCTTCCACTCTCATTTCAATTTCTTACAGTTGATTCTGTTGAAAATTTGATTCAGTCCTCTAAAACTGAGAGTTTTGACGAAAGGGAGGCTTTTCTGTGAGTCAACTGCCTATACCGTAAAAATTTCACAAAGTATGTAACCAGTTAATTGATATGAATGAATAATAATATACCTGGCCTATTCAGTATACTTTCATACTCATTGTGGTAAAAGTTTTATTACATGTTTTTCGCACACCAGGATTGTTTTTCTGTCTTGTTCTGTCAAGTATCAGTGATGTTTAATTATTCTTGACAACTATGAAGATCTCATGAATGATTAGTGACAAAAAAGCATGGCTATACATGCTAAAAAAATACTCAGGGTAAGTAGCAGAATGTTGTAAATCTTACAAGTCTGTTCAAAATGTTTTGTATATTTATAGCTTTAGACATTTATATTATCTACTAAGCTATGACAAACTGTTCATATTAGCATTTTTTTCCTCTAATCTCASTGTATAAAAATACAATATTTTTATCTTTTTATCCTTGTCATTCTGTCACTAATGAAAACTTCTATGTTACCGGTGTTTTCATATTTCAGTAAAGATTGAAGTATTATAGACAAATATCATTTTGTTGATTCCAAAGCCTCAGAACTTTCTTAAATATGTGTCTGATTACACTGAGGGAAGCAATTCAACTAAACTATTGTCTGCTCCAAATTTATGTTGATAAAAACTGAAGTTRCAAGAAAATCCTTGCTACTGTGATTTCTTTAAAGGGCTACATTTCCTCGGGCTAGAAGTATTCACTAATAGTTGTTTCGCTATCATGATTTACTGACCATGCTAAATTTCCTTTCATTCAGTAGTTATATTACTTCATGGAAATTGGTTTTTAAGACTCCATCCTTTCTTTACATCTGGAAATGAACATAAATTTTTGTACAGACAGGAAATTAATGAAAAGTTTCACTTATAAACTTTAAAGAAATTATATGTCACTAGGACTTTTGAAGAGAAGAACATTTTTAAAAACATGTAGGCATAGGAGAGAATTTTGACAGATTTTTGCTAAGTGTATTTTCTTCAGTCTGAGGTGTGGGGCACAGCCATAATTCCAAGTTTCATAGTGACAGCCCTTTCTGCAACAAGAGTGCAACATGGTGAATTGCAATGTTTAGTCATAGTATCTTGTGTCCTGGAAGGACCATAACCAGTACCTGTTGCTAGGAAAATGTGGGGAAATATGCAGTGAAAATTGTGTTACGTTCTAGATTATTTTTCAACTGACTCGAGGGGAAGGGGATCTCTTGTACATTTTTAGTAATTTCTTTGTCTCCACTGGATTTCCGGGAAGTTGATAGCATCCATAAAGATAGTCTACATCACATTAGAACATGAACCAAAATAAGTTTTAGAAAAATAYAGAGAGTAGAGCAAGGACAACACTCTGATTGAAACTAGTAGGTATGTTGTCCTTTTCTCAATGACAGATGATATGAGTTGCAGAATTAACACTGCCTTCAAGAAGAAATCTCATATGGCCTCATGTCAACTTCRTACGACATGAAGTTGGGTTCTTAGATGGCAAATATTTGAATTAAATTCTGATGTTACATTTATAATATTGGGCTGTTGAAAGACAAACACCTAAGCTGCAAAATAGCTCATGAAGCTGAAAGTATTAAGACTCTCTTAGCCCTTTATTAAGACCTCTTTGTTTACTTCTGATGTAAGTTTAAAATAAATGCTTTCAGAAAAGCATTTGGATCTCATCCATTATTCTTTCATAATTTTGAAAGTTCTACTACATAGAAATATTTCAGATTGAACAAAGCACCTTGACCATCTTTGTTGGTCCTGTGGATAGTATGAAAAAAAAAGTAACTGTCTATTGGACTCTGATGGTTTATGAAACAGAGAAGAAAGTTATGAACTGCTTTCAAACATTTTTACAGTCTACAGTTCTTATTGTCTCTGGTGCTTTTTCTACATTTCTCCTCCTTGATAAAAATTAATATTCAACATTTGTTTTTCTAATCTAGTTTAATGTTTTATTTCTTAAGTTAGTTTGAAGAGAGACTGAAAATCAGTTTGAAATATAACTCTCTGTACAAATACATATGGTTTATTTTGATTTCTCTTTTTCTATAAGACAAAACAAAAACAAATAAACAAAAAACCACACAGCCTTAATATGAACAGTTAAGAACATTTTTGTTTCCGTATAACACAAAACAAACAGTTCTGTTGGCTCTGAATAAAAGTTCCACAAAAGATAATTGAGTGGCCTTGGATAGCAAGATTAGTTAGCACTTAGCCTAATGCTAACTGAATAGTTGATAGCTATGATAGAAAAGGTGACACTGGCTTCCCTGTTGAAAACAGCAATGATTTTACATGGGAGTAAAATGTCTCTAGTGCAAACCTGATCAATTAGATAATTGTGAACCAGAAAACTATCTGTGTTTGTTTTCCAGTATATCCACAATTCTCTTGTCTGGATGGATTCTTCCTTCCTTCCTTCCTTCCTTCCTTCCTTCCTTCCTTCCTTCCTTCCTTCCTTCCTTCCTTCCTTCCTTCCTTCCTTCCTTCCTTCCTTCCTTNCTTCCTTCCTTCCTTCCTTCCTTCCTTCCTTCCTTCCTTCCTTCCTTCCTTCCTTCCTTCCTTCCTTCCTTCCTTCCTTCCTTCCTTTTTCTTTTGACATCTATTGATTTACAGCAACATTCACATTGTGGTGTGTGTCTCCAAAGGAGAGACCTGAGAACTGGCAGTCTAAGGGCAGAAAGGGAGCAGCAGGTTTCTGTTCTGTGTTTCATTTTGATTCATAAGCAGCAYTGCAGAGGTCTGTGTTCAAGTGAAACTTAAATGAGGATATGTTCGAACTGGAACTTGCTTACAGAGTCACACTAAAGACAAACTGAATCAGGCAAGTGTAGGAACATGACAGGAGTGAAGGGAGATTGGCAAGGGAAAATAGAGATGGAGTTTTTCTTTTATAAAGATGCAATTGCACTTGTAATAGACGTTCAGTGTGATCATGGAAGGGGACTTGTAAGAGGAATTTGAAAAAATGATGACAAAAGCAAAGACATTCAGCAGATACATGATAGAAAACTAGTGTGTGTAAATGTGTTGTATGTATTCAGGAGTTTGGCACAAGAAAAACTGTGTTAAGAAAACAGGAAATTGTGAGCCATACAGATGAAGACAAAACCTGTTTGTGGAGYTGGGCATAGAAGGGACACTGCTTTGAAACTGTTGTGTTTTAAGAACTGATCTGATGAAGAAGTAAAGCTCTGGCTTGTGCTTTAGTCTGGACTGGGCATACCCTGAGAGATTATTCTAAGCAATAACTAAAAGATCTCCCTAGGCTGAAATATGTTTGCACAAAGTGCTTACAGACACATTCCAAGTGAAAGAACACAGCTCTACATAGCTAAATCCATTTATGCACTTATTTAATAATCAAGGATGGGGAGGGAGAAAAAAATATGCTCTTCGACTTAAAGAGGCAACATATCCCTGAACACCCAACCTAAAAAATTGCTTTGACCTTTACATGCTATATTGAAGCTGTTTTTCAACAGCTATGTCAAGACAGTCAAAATCCAGCATTCTCAGTCACTTTTTCAGCCAGCATCCCAGGGCTGCCCGTTCTTCACTTGCTACTGAAGGGTTCTGCATGGTCTTTCTGYTGCTGAGATAAAAATGCTAAGTCTTGTAGTCAAAGGAAGGTGTTTTAAAATTTCAGATGTCACTCTACATTGACATGAAAGCTTATGAAGCTCTTATTGCCTCCGAGAAAATGGAGTCCATGATATGTAAMAGAATTTCCTTACTCTAGAGGAAACCTGAGAGATAGAAGATGTTAGGTACTGTGACTTCCATGCTTTTATATCTATCTTAATTKTTTGCAATAAAAGGCATGAGAAGATGGAACTGAAGAAAGAAATCATGTTACCCTGTCTGCTTTTATTAAGAAGATCTCGCATGTTCAATACTAAGGAAGAACTGTCACCACAAATGCAGTCTCATGGGTCTTTGGTGCTGAGGAGCACAGTCTTGTCTACTTGGCTCTTCTCCAATTGAAGGGCACCTGGACTGTGATTACCAGAGCACGCCTCTCAGGGATCACTATCTGCCATAACAGCCTGCTCAAGATTGCTTCATATTTGGTCTTAGAGAGCAAAGTGAAWGGAAGGCAAGGCGAACGGCTTTGACGGGAGGGTGGTGGAATCCAAACACTTGACTTGTTCGCTTTCTGTGTGTTGGAGAAAAAAAACTATTACCTTCTTTTTTTTTTTTTAGAAGAAATCATTACAAAATCAGCCCAAACAAACAAATAAATAACAACAAAAAAACCCCGCAACAACAACAAAAAACACTTCAGTCTCAAAAAACTGAATTTGGACAATATATATACATGTCTTGTGATTCTGATCCCAGTTTCCAGTGGAGAAAAATGAAAATAAATAAGTGAATTTCAACACCGAAAAGAGGCGTTTATTTCTAGGAAACATGGAAAATCAAGTGACTGGATAAGTGACAATGACAGCATAAATATCTGGCCTCTTCCAATATCTTATATTTCATAGAATCATAGAATACTTAAGGTTGGAAGGGACCTCTAGACGTCATCTAGTTCAACCCCTCTGTACACGCTGCGTCACCTAGAGCATGTAACACAGGGTGGTGTCCAAGCAGGTTTTGAAGATCTCCAGAGAAGGAGATTCCACCACCTCTCTGGGCAGCCTGTTCCAGGGCTCTGTCATTCTCTCTGTTAAGAAATTCTTTCTTAAGTTCCTGTGGAACTCTTGRTGCCTCAATTTGTGGCTGTTTCCTCTAGTTCTATCGCTGGCCACCACTGAGAAGAGGTCGGCCCCWTCCCCCTAGCTCTCTSCCTTGGGGTACTTATAGACACTGATCAGGTCCCCTCTCAGCCTTCTCTTAATCATCTTCGTAGCCCTGCGCTGGACTCTCTCTAGCAGCTCCACATCTCTCCTGCACTGGGGAGCCCAGAACTGCACACAGTACTCGAGGTGCGGCCTCACCAGGGCTGAGGAGAGGGGCAGAATCACCTCCCTCGACCTGCTGGAAATGCTCTTTTTAACGCACTCCAGGATCCCATKGGCCTTCTTGGCCACGAGGGCACACTGCTGCCTCATGGTCAACTTGTCATCCACCATGACAAGTGGTCCCATCCACCAGGTCCCTCTCTGCAGAGCTGCTCTCCAGGAGGTCAGGTGCAGGACCCTGCACTTGCCCTTGTTGAACTTCATGAGGTTTCTCATCVCCCAGTTGTCCAGTCTGTCCAGGTTCCTCTGGATGGCAGCGCAGCCCTCAGGGCTATCAGCTACTCCTCCCAATTTTGTATCATCAGCAAACTTGCTGAGGGAGCACTCCATCCCTTCATCCAGGACGTTAATGAATAAGTTGAACAGGACTGGACCACGGACTGACTCCTGGGGGACACCTCTAGCCACAGGCCTCCAGCTACACTCTGTACCATTGATCACTGCCCTCTGAGCTYTGTCATCCAGCCAATTCCTAATCCACCTCATTGTCCACTCCTCCAATCCACTCTTCTGGAGCTTGCCCAGGAGGATGCCGTGAGGGACGGTGTCAAAAGCTTTACTGAAGTCCAGATAGATGACATCCAACACTCTGCCCYCATCTATCTATCTAGTCACCCCATCATAGAAGGCTATCAGGTTAGTCAAGCATGATTTCCCCTTGGTGAACCCATGCTGGCTACTCCTGAGCACGTGCATGTGCCTGGAAACAGCAGCCAGGATGAGCTGCTCCATCAACTTTCCAGGGTTGGAGGTTAGGTTCACCAACCTGTAGTTGCCCRGGTCCTCCTTCTGGCCTTTTTGAAGACCAGGGTRACATTGACTTTCCTCCAAAGTGGCTTCCCCCGGGACCTCCCCCGTTCTCCAGGACCTTTCAAAGATGATGGAGARCGGCTTGGCTAYGACATCCACCAGCTCACGTAGTACTCTGGGGTGCATCCYATTGGGGCCCATGGATTAGTGGCTGTGTTTTTYCCTTAGGTGCTCTCTGACCCAGTCTTCCTCTACTCAAGGCAAATCTTCCTCTCTCCAGTCCCTTCTCTTTTTCCTAGGGTCTGGGATACTAAAGGGCTGCTCTTGAGAGCTGTCAGCCCTATCTGGGCTCTGCAGTTCATGGGGATCAGCCTTAGCAGAGAAGACCTAGGCAAAGGAGGCATTTAGTAATTCTGCCTTCTCCACAACCTCCGTTACCAATGCACCCTCCCCATTCAGCAGGGGACTAACATTTTCTCTACTCTTCTCTTGCTGCTGATGTATTTGTAGAAGCCCTTCCTGTTATCCCTGACATCTCTCACTATTTCTAATTCCAAGCGGGTCTTGGCCTTCGTCGTTGCATCCGTATATTCCCTGACAATGTTCCTATATTGTTCCCATGTGTCTTGGCCCTTCTTCCACTTTACATATGTTCGCTTCTCATTAAGTTTGACCAGCATCTCCTTTCCCATCCACAAAGGTCTCTTGCCCCTCTTGCTTGACTTCTTACTAGTAGGAATACATTGATCTTGGGCTTGGAGAAAGTGGTGCTTGAATATAAGCCAGCTCTCCTGGATGCCCTTTCCTTCTAGGATCCCAGTTCAGGGGATTTCTCCAAGGAGCTCCCTGAGGAGGTCAAAGTTAATGTCTGTAGTCTATTACCAGCTGGGCACTCCTGATCCTTCTTTTTTCTTCAATCACTRTAGGAATTAGTTTGGTTTGATTTTCACTATATATACACTTAAAAGATTTTTGTCATCCAGAAAGGAAAAGAGTAAATAATTAAAGCATTTAAATCAGAGACAATAATATTTTGTGTATTTATCAGTATATTGTGAATCAGTTTTCTATGAGTGCTAAAGTAAAAACATTTTTTTAAAAAAAACCACTGTATTTTGCCTTTCAATTCATATATATTTTCCATATAATTTGTTTAGTAGCAACATAAAATATAAATATAATGAAAGGGAGAATAAAAAGAARGTAATATAATGAAAATATAACTACTATAAATGTACACTGGAAATATCATTCTGATTTTTCTATGTTTTATATTCTTGGCTTACCTTTTATCTGTGTACTCTCTCTGCTAATCATAAAYCCACATATTGAAAATCTGCATGTTCACCTCCATATGCCAAAACCTGAGTATCTTCTGCTCTATCACTAACTCAGTCCTGAAGACCTATATGATCATTTGTACATCCTTGTATTTTTTCAGCTAGTATACAGCCAAATTAGGAACTTATACCTATTTCTCAGAAAAAATGCTATGAATATAGTGAAGATATGCCTTATTAATGATGCTGGAATCAAGAGMTGAATCTGACCCAGAAAGAATAACTTCTCGGCCCATGGTGTAAGCACACTAACCAGTCAGGAATAATTTCTAAACCTGAGTGAACTGATATTCACCCCAGTACCAGTCAATATATGTAGTCAGGAATGATATTCTCATAACATTCCCTATGTATATTAAGTGCTTTTGAGAGACTGTAAACTGAAGCTAGGTCAAAACATATCCTTGAGGAAGGACAGTAGATGTTTCTTTATGGCAGAATATCTGTGCTTTAATTCTCCTAAAAAAATGAATTACTACCCTTCTAGATGATATATGTAATGGGAAATGAAGGAACAATGTATAGTCCTCTAGGACAAATACCATTTCTTTGTTTTATAGCACACAGTGTTTTTCAACCATGCCTGAAAAAGGTAGATATTGTCAAACACAAAAATAATGAATAAGTGTTCATTTAGTACTCGGCCTCTGTCCTAGACATGATAGATTAAACTGAAAATTAAAGCATTTGTCTCTGTTTAATGCCTCTGTTTTATTATTAATAATAAAAATACATTATAAATTAGATTCCACAATTCTTCATGTACCTTTCTTGAAAACTTTCTGATGTTTGCTAACAGGTATGTCTTCTAGATTGCAAAACATCAGCAATGGCCCGTTCTTATGCTGCAGAAATTATTTTTAACATAATAATAAAACTCTGAACATGTTGCTAGAAGTGATTCTGTTGGGTGAATAAGGAACATGTAATTGTTCATATGGATGCTTTTGTTTTGAGACTTTATTTCTTGGTTTTGAGTTATTAAAGATATATGAAAATATTTTTACATTTATGTTTTGCATATGAAGTTAAAATGAGAGCAGCTTTATAGACTTAAGGTTAATTAGCTATGAATTATCATTCACTGCTGCAATTATAGATGTTTTATTATAATAGCTTGCTTTTTGCATTAATTGCTCAAAAYCAAGAAGCATTTTTAATATTGTCAGTGTGTTGTTCTTGACCATTAAGTTTTATATTTTTGTTCCCACAGAAAAAAGAAGTTCCAAAAAGATAAAAGCATGTGTCAAATTATTCAGTATATTGTAAGAGGATCATTATCCTCACTCATTATTATAACATTTGCCTACGTTTAAATGCAGAAATAAACTGTCTTTAGAATTTGTTAGAGCATATTAGGAAACTGACTGAAAATTCATCCTGGAATCCCATTCAGCTTTTGTGAAGTCCCAATTCAACACAGCCTTTAAGTGCATACTTAAATACATCCCTCTTTGTAAAAGCACTGAAACATATGCTTAAATTCACTTTTGGAAAATGATGGACTGCTGGAACAGAGCCTAAAGATTTAAGCCAGAATAAAGTGAAGTCAATGGAACAACTGTCACTGATTCCAATTGGCTTTCTGTTAGGTCCTAAATACATCCGTTTTATTTGGTTAAATGAGCCTTATTTTTGATGACAGGCAGCTTGTTAAAATCATGAAGTTTTCAAGAATAGAGCACATTTAACTTGTTAAAAGCATGCAGTTGTGATATTTGTACTGCATATAATTTCTACCAGGAATTTGGCATTTGTTAGACAAACTGTGTATTATACCTATTGGACTGTATTCTCTCAGCCCATGATATAGCTGTAGAGTTAAGACTGCTGAGCCTAATGTGCACAGGTATACATATGCCTTAACCTTTTACAAAAAGCTTTATTCATAGAATGAACAAACACTGTGATTTTTTTTTTTGTGTGTGTCATTTCTTTATCTTATTAAACTGTAGACAGGAGGAGAAGCTCAAAGAAGAGCAATTTCTAGGTAGAAACGATATTCTACCAAGAAAGTCCCAGAACTRGAAAAGGTTGGAGATAGGAAGGACATTAAGGAGATGTCATTTGCATCCTTTCTTGCCTTACTGTCTTCTAGCTTTACTGGTGTTGAATACAGCATGCAGGGCTGGAAAGGAGCCTTTTGCCTTACTGTACTATAACAATTCTTGTGTCCTTAAGTTGTACCAAGGACTAATGTACTTGTTTTTCTGTGTTACTATGGTTTAAAAATGAAAATGTAACACTGCGGTCTTCTTGATAATTAAATTAAAAGCTGCCAGAAGACCTTGCAATATTTTCCTTTGAGATAAGTTAAGACACAGATAAAACAATAATCACTTTGATAACTTAATACAGAACAGATGGATTACAACTAAGTTGCATATGAAATAGAGTACAGATAACCCATTTTGAATATTAAAATAGAATATCCCTTTGCAGTAGAAGAGGTTAACATTGGGATRTCAGCTATCATCTTGATTCCTTACCTCTGAGAGTATTAGAGTTCACATTGAAATAGATTATTTTGGAAGCTTTTTTCTTTGTTTTAATTGCTCTCAGTATAGTTCTGAGGTTAGAGAGATTTGATTTCCCAAATGTAATACTCTGTTTAGTGC
Organism: Eudromia elegans; assembly: GCA_003342815.1. Lineage (NCBI taxonomy): Eukaryota > Metazoa > Chordata > Aves > Tinamiformes > Tinamidae > Eudromia > Eudromia elegans. The sequence continues at coordinate 267,667 of PTEX01000141.1, read as the reverse complement.
TGCCACAGGTTGTGAGGCTTATACAAAGGGCTGAGAAAATCTACATGAAAGTGGTCTCCCACTAGAACTTTACCTYCCCCTGAAATCTAAACACTAAATGATAATACGCTTATTCTGACACATTTTTAGCAATGAAAATTTAGAGCAGTTACATGCTGGTCATGTTAATTTCAACTTTATTGCTACTGTCTTTCATGACGGCATTATATCATATCTCTTTTGGTATTATCAAACATGAAATATTTCTGTAAAATCATTCTGTATTCCTAAGTGGTCTTTTTCATTTCTGTTCATAAGCACTGAACATTTCTCTCAGATTGGTGTTACATTAAACTTGAAAATACCAGAATTTCTAAATGGAGAAAATGTTATTTTGTGATCTGTCTTTTTACTGGGATTACTTATTAAATAATGAATCCATTACAAGTAAAGTAAAATTCTGTGCTGAATTACTACAGCCACCAGTACTATAAGAAGCTGTTTWCCTTTCTTTAGGATTATGCCATCAACAGCATAGGTTCCTTTCCTTTTGTTGACATACATATCTGTGTCAAGACAAAAAAAGGTTGAACCTTTCTAGCAATTGCTTAATAAGTCATATAATCAAACCAAGAATTCCTACTTTAGCTTCAGTGTATCAGGTAGCTATAGCCAATTTTCTCGTGTGATTAAAAGCAATGAGAACAAGATGCTAAATATATCTAAAACTGACATAATGCATATCTGTATACCTCTTCTCTTTGAAATTTCGGAGAAGCAAATGATGATGTACTATCTGTGACTACATGGAAAAAGTTTATTCAATTAAGGGAAAATATCCAGCAACTTATCCCATAAGAAAATTCCCTGAAAATATAATTCCTGCCAAACAGCTAGTGCTACTGGATCACTTTATTTCAAAGTTATAAAACAAGCTTTTGAATTTCATCTTGTAATTTCTGAATTAAACCAAATCAACTGTGTTTGATTAGCTATCTTTAGCAGAGGTGGTGGTAGTAAAGTACTTTTAGTTTTGATGTAAAAATGGGAGAAGTTTCTTCATTTTCAAAATTATATGCCCTTATAAGTACAGCTTTTGCTTTTGGGGGGTTTGTTTCTTTGTAACAGAAAATTTCTCTTTGACTTTTTATGGGTAATTTTACTTTCTTTTTCTTTGAAGAAAAGACTATCAAATAGGAACAAAATGTGTGCTATATAGTGGTGATTCTCTAGTGCAGATAAAGGTATGTTCCTTTTTCAAGTATGTGAAATATTTGTCTCTGATGTGCAACAATAAATATAGGTAACAAGATGTTATTCCCTTCAAAAAACAAGGACATCATTGCTRTCTGCTACTGATGCTTAAAAAGTTCCTTCAGATACCTCTAAACTTACAAGAAATTTTTGCTTCTCTATTCTTTTTGTAGGAAGAAWAAACAAAAGTTACAATAATAACAACAATATAGCTTGTATGTATTGTGTGATGAAGTTGCAGACAATATACAAAGAAGTGAGCATATTATAAAAAAAAMCAGATTGTGATAAAGAGTATTAAATATTTCAACAAAAGAATAAAAGGATAATTCCAGTTGTAGTCGGTACTAATTGTATTGGAGAGCAAAAGAATTCTTTAAAAGTAACTAAGGTTTCAAGTTAGGAACATGTGAGTTCATTTCTTATTAAACTCTTTCAAATTAATATTTTAAATAGATTCTCACTCTTAATTTCTTGATTAAACCAATCGTGATGATCCATGATCTAACTGCTTTACCACCACCAGATACAATATAAATGGACTCTAAAACATGTAAGCCTTTTTAATAGACCTGTTTGAGTAGGCACTACAGACATGGGTCTACTGAACTTTGTCACACCCATCTTAGTATTGGACACCGTAACATAGAAAAAGTTGTGAAAAAATATTCTGGTTTAATTCAAAATATGCCTACAGGTCATGCTCTCTAAAGCTTGGATTTATTTCACCTATTTAGCCAATACAATTCTAATGTTACCTGTCCAGGCTGTCCCCTAAAATTTTGGAGGGAATATAGGAAATTCTAGAAGCTTTTTTTTTTTTTTTTTAAGTATTTTCTGAATTCATGACCTTTGCAAAAGCAACAATTTCAGTTGCTAATACCTTACTTATGTACATAGAGTCATACATATCAATAATTCAGAATATCAATACGTCTCATTTATCATTGTAAATGAGCATTTCCCATTTGCTTTAATCTTGTTAGCAATGGTAGCAATTACAGAGAGGCTTTAGTAGTAGTGACTTTAGTTGAAGCACTCTAAAATGCATAAAATGTTTGGATTATAAGTGTGCATGTCATTTTAAGAGAATTTTAATACGATTCGTTCAAGAAGAAATAACCTTATAAGAACAGTTGTTCTCTCTTTTGCTGGATTCAGTCTTCAGCCTTGACAAAAATGTTCATGAGGGATGTTTATTAACCATAGCTGTATTTCTCCAGCAACACAGAAAGAAGGAAAACAACATCTTAGGACCTTCCTTGTTATAATTTGCTGAATCATATAGACTCAGGAGTTCATTGAGTTTTTGAAAGTTTTGTAAATATTTCTAGAGGGAAAAAAAGAGTATACCTACCACATCTCATTTATATAATATCTGTAAATTAACAACTTTCAGAGGAAAAAAAAMCAGAAATGTTTCAAAATCTAATTCACATAATATATGCAAATGTTGGAGTTCTATATGATTAGACTGGCTCAGCAAAATACTTACTTTGGAAATCAACACTTGAAATTGGCAATTCCCAATACTTAAAAAGAGAGCTTGTGGGTTTACAATATTCATTATAATCATTTAGKTCCTTTTTTCTCACTGTGCTTATTGTTAGCTTAAGCAGGTGTTTTTTTTCTAAGTGTGCGTATGAAAAACAAATGACATTTTAAATGAGCCATGAGAAACTTATTCTCCAAGTTTAACTGAAGTGAGAAAATAATTTTTTTTTTTGTTCTAATACATTGTAAGACGTTACTGACATAGGGCGAATAAAGGAAGAATTCCTCTCCTTCAACGTCCTCAAGAGTTCCTGATATGTCAGGTAAGAAAGCTCAGAGAACAATCAATAATAGGGTCTGGAAGCTGCATAAGAAGCTGATAAGCATCTGTTTAAAAGACAGAGTTTCACACCTTTAAAGAAAAAGAAATTATTTTCTGCTGAGGGAATGTCTTCTCTGCCTAATTGTTTTCTTAGAAAAAGTTGATACTTTTGCCTTTCCTTTACTAGCGTATATGTACGGAACAGACAGTTCTATCTGTGGAAGAAAAGAATAAAGCCTTTCCAGWTTACTTTTTTTTTTCCACCCAGAATTCAGAATAAACAAAGTTGGAGTGTAAATGGTCATATGCTTTGTAGGACAGAGATGGTGATTTTCAGCATATGGGGCCACAGTACCACATTTTGGTGTTCATCTACAACTATTTAAACATGTATGCTCTCATATACACAGTTTTGCCCTTTGGCTTTTGCCTTTTGTTCCTGATATTAAGCTAAATGTAGGTAAAAAGAAAATTAATCAATTTAGAAACTACTGAAAAACATGTATGAACTAAGATTAACCTTGATAAAATTGTGTTTAGAGAGCTTCTATTTTAAATATATGATTAGAACAAAAGAGGGGAATATTTGCAATATTTYTCATCCAGGGAAAAGCTTTTGTTCTTGCACAGACGCTTGTTCCTCCACTGAGACTCTTTCTACTTCATTGCTTAAAAACAGATGCAAACTCTGTAACTTAAGGTCTGTTTGTTCTATCCTCAGTTATATATTTTTGCCTTGATGCATTTCTTTGAGAAAACACTTTAATTTAATAAGCTGCTTATGTTACTCCCCGAGACCTTTAATCCACTAAAGCAAGACAAGAGGGCTTTGCATGGCTAGAATAATATTTTGAAATTGTTGYTCCAGGATCGTAGACATATAATTCACTGAGAGAGGTTAGACGTGCAATATCATCACATCATATTTTTTTCAGTGTCCCTTTGTATTATCTTTGTGCATGTCAGCACAGATTTAGTATGCAACTGTTAAGATACTTTCATGTTTCTGACTTTCCACGTGGAAAACTGTGACATGTATATCACTCCCAGTTATTATAAACAAATATAGTGTTTTCCAGACATAATCTATGCCATGGTGCTTTTTTTCTTTTTTTCATATAATTTTTATATCTTAATGATGTGTGAGCAATAGATCTGTTCATAGAGGATGCATATGAGTTTAGAAAGAGGGGAGAAGATGAATTAAAACTATTGCATCAGTTCATCTCATTTCAAAATTTCAACAAATTTTAAAATTAAAACATACACAGTCAAAAAAAAAAGATTGAAATGTTCTTATTCTTCAGGAATATATCCGTGACTGGACTGGGATAATCTTTCTAGTTTCTATTTTGATGTAATAATTTTTCAAAGAAGCCTCAAGTTTATATAGGCCACTGCATACTCTGGCCAAAAATCCATTATTCAGTATGGAAACTTAACAAACATCACAATCAATTTTATTAATGGTGCTGTACTGCCACAGTTTCCATTTCTCATCCTTCGCAGTTTCAGCAGAAAAATAAGTGGATAGTAACCATGGATAATGGACTATTTTATCTGCCAGGGTATTGTTTTCATTAGATAAGCTAACAAAGGGCAGAATTATATCTGTTGGATTTGACAATTGATTTTGAAGCTTCAGTTGCATGTAGACAAACAAATATTAGCAATCCTGTTAAATCAGTAATTGGCCCAAGCAGAGTAAATGCAAGTTTTCCAGGAAAAAAAAGGATGAGAAAGGCAATACTAAGGGAGATTTAATCCTACAGTTCAGTCTTAAGTAGTATTTTTCTCTCAGCATAAGATGATAGTTATTTACATTTAAAAATAAATTTTTAGGGGAGAAGGGTGGGTTGTTTGGTTAGATAGGTTCTTTTCTTCTGCTAGAGGTAAAAAAAGCATGCTGGAAAGGAACCAAAATTTGTAAGAAATTTAGAGTTTAATAGAGTAGATTAAATATGTCTACATGTAATAAAAAACTGTGGCAGCTGAACTCCAAAAACTTCATCAAAATATAAAAAAGATAAATTTTAGTCTAGAGGAAAGTATAATTTGGCCAGGACTGAAAATAGAAAGGTACCTGTGGGGTTTTATGTTACTTTATGCTGTGTGTCTGACATTTTCCAGGTTGAGCACCTAAATTCAGTCTCCATAATAAAGATGATCTGTTTTATGAGCTGATCTTGCAGATGCACATATATCTGTACTTACATGCTTTACCAGGTAAGAGTAGCTTGCTTTAGCGGCATTTACTTTTTGGAATATTGCAAACCAGATGGTGCTCACCTTCGGGAGATGAATCCCACTGAGGAAGTTAATCCATTCACCTTTGTTTTGAACATGTTCTTTTTGATATCTAGCCCATGCATTTCTAAACTACGCTGCTGAGCACTGTGTACTTACAGAGTTAATTATTTAGATGGATACATATTAATATAGTTTAGCTGATTGTAGTAAACAAAAGTTAAGACAGGAATTACTGCCTTTGTTGTGTTAATGAGCAGATGTAATGCGACAAGGCAGAGGGAAACAATTTTCTGGTTGATTTCATGCTGATTTACCACTGAGAATATTTTTTTTCCAAATGATTCTTTCTCCACTACCCAGGGAAAAAAAATAATTCATATTGATGTTACGGAGAAATTTTGGCAAGGCTTTCTTATAAAAAATAAGTTTGTTTCAAAGTGTACCTTTTTTTTGTTTTAATTTTATCTAATTTTCTTTTTGTTCATTGATTTAGATTAAAAGGCAGTTTTTTTGCGTAGCTTCTAAGCTGTAGGCTTTGATCAAGTCTGGTATTATAGAAATCTCCTATTGTCACCTTTATGAACTYATTGGTATAACTGAAGTGCTGAATTTTGTGAAGAACTAAGATATGCTGTAGCAGAAATCCTGTTGTGTCAAATGTGGCAAGATTGGCTGCTGTTAGCTGCTGTTCCCGGCTTCTTTACCTCAGAGCAAACCTTGTCTTGAACAACCAGGAAGGGACAGAGTCTGATTGTGTCTTACTTTATTTTAAAATATGTTGCAGGAAACATCAAAAAAAGTTGAGTATATTCAACCTCAGAATAACTGCATAAACCTAGAGCTCTGGACATGGTCTTAAGAGCTTGGGAAGATACTCAGATCKGCTCTAACCAGTATAGGAGAGTGCAGAGGAGACAAGGGATATTTTAAGGAAGATTCTTAAGAAGAAGAAAAGCATTTGGGATATGAACCAGGGTACCTTATGCAAGGAGAAAGAAGATTATTGACATCCAAATGTTTTGGATTGGTTTGCTGATGTGCACATAGAGTATTTTTTGTCTGAAGGCCAGCATGCAGAAATGCATGATGATGAGAGCAGATAAAGTATTAGAAAAGATCTGCTTATTTTTCCTATAATGAATCTGTGCAAATCGACTAATGTTTCTAAAGACTTTTTTTTATTCCCCCCAAAAAAACCTCTTTTGGTTGCTTTAAAATGTTGTAATGGGCTGTTACAGGATAKATTAGTTTACATACTGAAGCTTCCAGGGTATATGTTCCCATGTTTGCAGAATGCATGTACTTACCTTACTGCTTTTAACAGCAGGAGTCTGATGTGCAGTACCAATAGTTTGTCACGACTATCCATCATGCACAGAGCTTTTGTTCTGCTCTAAGAATTTTAAACCTGTCTTAAGCTTTAAAGCATTTCATTTAATAAATGCTATCTGCTATATTAAAAAAGTTATCTTTATGAGAGGTGAAGAAAACATAATCTTAATTTGACTKTTTCTCAGCTGTGCCTTGTTTCTTCTCTAGTCTCTTTCCTCTGTGCTGATGTGGAACATTATTATATAATCTAATTGATAACTTCTCCTATCTTACAAGCTTTTCCCTATATTGCAATGGTTTTGCATTTTGTCGTTCTTCTCTGTGTTATGCAAAATACAGGGATTTTTTTTTTTTTAATCAGTTTACAGTTTTACTGAATTAGAAAGAAAAGATTAAAAAGTCTTTACTTTTGAATTTATGAAGAATTACAAAGGTGAATGTGGTGCAAAAAGATACAAGATTTTTTTCTCTACTTTTTAGTTAACCAGCTCTGACTGAAAATGTCACCTCTACCATTCTGAAACTGTTTTATTTCTTATGCTAGTACATAAATACACTTGTACATGTCTATATACTTAGTCTTTTTCTTGGAGTTGTTCGAACATAAYTGTAATTCTTCATAGAGCCTACAGCATTGTAGATCATGTGAAAATCTTGTAAGTCTGGATGATCGATACAATCTTGGTTTATGAAATTGAAGTCTAGTATCAAAAAGAAAAGCCTTGCTCCAGAAATMAATAAATATGTACTGAAAGGTTTTCACTGTGAAGAGTTCTTGCTGACCTTACAGCATAGACAAGATCTTCTTTATCTTAGATTTGAGAGGTGGTCAGCAGCCGTCGCATCCTTGGGATTGCTGCCTGGCAGAGCCACCACGATGGGACTAGCCAGATACACCTTGTGCTCTTGCCTTTGGATGGAACATGAGCTCCTGGAAGTGTCCACACTGCTGAAGAGTCCTTCTTAGGAGAGAGGTGCAGTTGTGTCACCCCCTTTCTAGAAGCAGGACTGATGCAGCAGGACATTGGGGAGCTGCACAGGCTCTGCWGTGGCCTGAGCTGTGAACTCAGAAAGGGGAATTGGCAGAGAAGGGCTAGAAAAAGAGCTGTGGGTTTCTGCCACAAGCTCCTGAAGTGGAAAGAAGGGGCCAAACCAACTGTTAGGTCATCCTCTGAAAGGACTTGCCTTGTGTGGTTTTATTTAGAAGGGGAAGTGTTTATCTTGGCTCTCCTGCAGTGTTGGGCAAGTTTCCTTCCAAAATTCACTGAGCAGAAGATATTTAAGATGTGATTTTTCTATTATTTCAGTTTTTCTCCAATATGTGCAATGTTGTGTTGAAGGTGGTATAGACCAGTAGCGGATGTGGTTTGTTAACTGAAGACATAGTCTTGTTGTGCCTTTGCATTCTGATATGCATGTGTATTTTAATAATTTTAGGCTCCTTTTGTGCATGTAAACTGGCCACACTGTTTTAATAATATGTGGTAGGGTCTATGGGGTGAAAAAGTTGTCTTTGTCAGCTCTCCCTTGCATATAGGCTCAATAGAAGATAAACTAGTTCATTATTTAATTCCAAATAAAGCTGTCTTGCAGTATTCTCAAAGCGTGAAAAAATAATTAGTTTAGATTTGATAGCTCTTGATAAAGTTGGATGCAACATAGCAGCCTTATAAGACAAGGATTAATTCAGCCTTTTAAAACCTACCTGCATATAGCTTCCATAACTTGAAATGGCCTGGAAAAGTCCATTGTCCATTCAAAGTTAGCTCAGTAACATTTTTCCTTTGAGACTGTCAGAACATGCATGGCTGCAAAGGCTCTGGGTGGCTAATAGAAGTATCCTTATTCTTCTTTTGTATTTTCAAATTACCTTGTTTCTCATTGCTCTTACACAAAGGAAAGATATATAAATGATCTAGTTCTTTGAATGGCAAGACTTATCAGCATGTTAGCTGAAAGGCAAATTCAAGTAGTTGGAAAAGTTTGCTTTATCAGAGAGAATGATTTATATTAGAATGATTTCCATATTTCCTATCTCCAAGTAAATAGGAATTTGTTCTGCAAAGCTTTTAGTAGACCTAGTGTAAAAATAATATATGATTACTGTATAAGTACTCGTTTTAATGATATTTAGAAGAGCTTGCTAAGGGGCAATTGCACCACACTAGCACATTTTTTTTCTCTTTGACACTTTCCCACAGTACTAGCTTAAGTACGAAGCCACCATCTCTAAGGTACACCTRTGTGAGCAAATCATAGTATTGTTAAGAATGTTCCGCCAGCCATATCTTGTCATTGAACCACAACTGAAACTAATATTTATAGATCAGTGACACGGAAAGAAAAGGTCTATTGTTTATTGACCTCCAAGCAGCATATTTCTTTTAAAGACAAACGAGAATGAGAACTGAAGAGCTGAGTAACATATACCATCCAGCTGGTCTGTAGAGCTAAATTTATGTTAGGTTTTTAAGATTGAACAGTTTTGTTTGGTTCCTGAAAATAATAAATTCACATTTTAGAAAATGTTCAAGGTGCTTGTCATAAACTAGAAGACTTGAGTGTGTGGAAACAACTTTTCCTGCCATTTGGAAGAATATTTGCATGCTTTGTTTTCCTGACTTCGCCATCTGTAGCACACATTACTTCTGTTATCATTTCGAAGCGTGAGTTAGTGTCACGTTCCTTTTCTAGATCAAGGACAAGTTATGCCCTAAAGATTGAACATATGTTCTTGTTTATGCTTTGCAATTTGTCACTTACACATCTGATTATCCCACTGCTAGAGAGCTGTTTGGGTTAATGTTGTCATCTATATTATATTTAACAATTAGACTTGCACTTTGCTTCTCTGTTATGATATTTTATCTCTGACTCCTCTACAAAGAAATAATGAATTATCTTTTTCAAGCATAAGGGATTTTATTATTATTATTATTGTTATTATTATTATTATTATTATTATTATTAAAGGGTAGTAGTCACTTTTTTCTACAGCTTCTCTAATTTGTTGACACAGAACATTAAAACATCTGTTGTTTAATGCTTTCAATAGCAATTGATAAGTGCTAGCTTTCTGAAATATATTATTTGACAACTGAAGATTTTTCCCACTTGGAAAATGTTCTGATTCAAAGCTTTCAAAAATGTCRCTGGCTTTTGACAGTTAGTTAGATTAGTTTATATAGAACATTAATTAAAAGCACCCATAGAATCTCTGATTTTATTGGGATTTATATTACAGATACTTTATTTTTCCCTTTTCCATAAGAATCCATAAAATTACCTACTCATTCACCCTTTCCTGAAGTTCAGGCTATTCTTCACCCTCATCTTTTCTGACAGACTCAGATGGTACTAGATATGGTATGCAGCTGAAATGGACTAGGTCACAGTGTGAGATTTCCTGTTGATCAGAGTATTTTTTTTCCCAATAATTTCTTCTCCTCCACCTATTCAGCTGGAAAACACTTTCTCATTTAAATTGATGATGGTAATAAAGAGTGCTATTTTATGCAGGGCTTTCTTAAAATCAAAAATTATCATGGATAACATCTGCATTAACTTCTTGTCTCTAAGTGACTTTTATTTGAAAATAYGTTTATTTGGGAATACAAAATATAAAAAATAAAAACATCCTTTCAACTCTTAACATTTACTTTTTAATTTACCTTTCTATTGTTGTTCTTTGAAATGGTTCAGAAGGCAGCTTTGTATATGGTTTCTAAATTAGTCTAATATATGTATTATAAAAATCCCATTTTCTCACCTTTATGAACTCACTGGTTTATCTGAGATGTTGAAAAATGTTTACGGTAATATGACAAAAGTTAAGATATCAGGCTTTATCAGAAATCCCAGTGTCCAAGGTTGCCTGTTATTAGCTCCTATTTCTATCTTCTTTATCTGAAAGCAAATCTTGTCTTGAACAGCCAGTCTGTTGTAGACTTGGGTTTGGGTACATAAGCTCTGTTATACACAAGATTTTTATTGTTGTAGATTTGAAAATCTAAACTGTTTATGTGAACTGTGCTGGAGACATGGAAAATCTGATGCTAGTAACTAAGTTTTTTCTTTTGCAACTAGTTAACTTTTTTTTTCCCCCCAGATATTAGCAGAGTTGCACAGCGTGTGTTGTAGTTACAGTTACTGTGACAGAAGTTTTACTTCATTCCTGAGTTTCATTTGTGTTAATGATGAGTATGTTTCCATTAGCTGTGATATGTTTACATCCTTTCACATTTCTCCCTGCTTTCCTGCTGCCCATTTCTTCACTCAAAGATCATCTTAAAGTATTTTTATGCATTCTGAATAAAATTTCTTTATGTATATATGTTTATATATAAATGCATTTATTTCTTGTTTCTATTTCTGTTTTCTGCTTCAACTTCGTTCTCTTCTCTCCTCTTCTCCACTTCTCTTTCCTCCTCCCTCCTTCTCTCCCCTCCCTCGACCCCCTTCCCCGTTGCCCTCCATTCCCTCCCCTCTCATCCTGTCTTCCCTTCTTTTTCCTTTTCTCTCCCCTCCTTTTTCCACCTCTTCCCTCTCCCCCACCTCCACTTTCCTTTATCCTTTTCCCCTTTTTCTTTTCCCTCTTGTTTTCTTTTTCTTTTCCCTCTCCTCCTCTTCCCCTCTCCTTTTCTCTTTTTTTTCCCTTTTCCTTCTCTTCCTCTTTTCCTCCCCTCCTCTTCCCCTTCCCTCCCCTTCCTTTTTCCCTTTTCCTTTCCTTTTTCCTCCCCTCCTCATCTTTTTCCAACCCTTCCCTCCCCTCCTACTTTCCCTTCTTTTTCCTTTTTTTCTTCCCTTTCCCTTCCCTCCCCTTTTCTTTTTTTCTGTTTCCTTTTAACCTCCCAACCCTCTCCTTTTCCCTCTCCTCTCCTTCCCCACACATCCCCTTTGCTTTACACTTTTCCCTTCTTTTTCCTTTTCCTTTCTTTTTTCTTTACCCCCTGTCCCTCCTCTTCCCTTCCTTCCCCTTCTTTTCTCTTCTTTTTCCTTCCCCTCTCTTTCTCCCTTTTCTCTTTCCCTCCCCTCCCCATCCTTCCCTTCCACTACCCTTCCCTTCTCTTTTCCTTTTTTCATTTTTCCTTCCCTTCCCCTTTCCCTTCATTCCCTTCCCTCCCTTCCTTTCCCTTCCCTCTCCCTTGCTTTGCTTTCCTTGCCTTTCTTTCCCTCCCATTCCCTCTCCTCCCTTCCCTCTTTCCCTTCTTCCTTTTCCCTCCTCTCTCCTTTCCCCTCTCCCTTACCCTTTTCCCTTTTTTCCTTTTCCCTTCTTTTTCTTTTTTCCCTTCCCTTCCCTCCCCTCCTCCTCTTCTCATCTTTTTTTCTTTTTCCTTCCCTTCCCTTTTTACCTTTCCCTTCCTTCCCCTCCCCTTCCCTCCCCTCTCCTCCCCTTTTCCCTTCTTTTTCATTTTTCCCTCCATTTCCCTTTCTCTTTCACTTCCCTCCTTCTCTTCTCTTCTCTTCTCTTCTCTTCTCTTCTCTTCTCTTCTCTTCTCTTCTCTTCTCTTCTCTTCTCTTCTCTTCTCTTCTCTTC
>PTEX01000141.1:190278-255165 GCA_003342815.1 Eudromia elegans | reverse complement strand
CCTCTCCTCTCCTCTCCTCTCCTCTCCTCTCCTCTCCTCTCTCCTTCCTTGGGTTTTTGCTTTCCTTTTCCTTCCCATGCTTTTCCTTTTTCCTTTTCCCATGATGCCCAGATGATGTCAAAAATTACTTCTTCTGCCCAACTGTGGGCACAACTTGCTTCAAGAGAGACCTTACTGCTCTCTATAACTACCTGAAAAYAGATTTTAGTGAGGTGAGGACCAGTCTCCAAAATGACCTCAAGTTGCGCCAGGAGAAGTTCAGGTTAGATATTAGGAATTTTTTTTCACAGAAAGAGTGGTGAGGCATTGGAACAGGCTGCCCAGGGAAATGTGCACCATTCCTGACAGTGTTCAAGAAACATGGAGATGAAGCACTTTTAAGAACATGACTTAGCAGGCAGGGTAATAGGTTTATGATAGGCTTGATGATCTTACAGGTCTTTTCCAACCATAACAAATCTATGATTCTCTGATTCTGTGACCAGCTTGCTGGTCAGACTTATGTAGCCTGTATCACCAGAAGTTTCTATAGAATCATCTGTATCTGTCTAATTTCAACTGTAAATCACTGGAAAAGAAGAAATGTAACCCCTTCTCTCTTAATTATAGACACTATATCATCTTTCAGGTAATGTTTCCCAAGGATATATCCCTAAGAGTATTAAAGATGATAGCATAACAAATACTGGTTGTTGATTATAACATGAATTCTTTCTGGTGGAGTTTTTTCTTATCAGAATGGGAACTCACAAAATAAACTATTTTGTAGGAGTTAATTAAGATTTTCTTCTAAAATTATATTATTTAGAAGGAGTGGGGAGGTAATATTATCATGTAACAAGGCCATTAGAAAATAATGAATATGTAAATTTAATTTCCTATTGCAAACATCTGACTTGAGGGAAGAAGACAAGGATAGTACTTTGAGACAATCTAGAATTAAAAAAAAATCAGTTTCCTACCTAGTCAAGCTACTCACAAAACTGCATTTTTTTAATGCTGAATTATCATTTACACAGCCCCTGGCATAATCTGAAACTACGGTTCCTTCATGGCAGTTGAAACCATGCTTTCTCCACAGAAATTTCTGTGGAACTTCTAGAAAAGGTCCACGGTAGAGCAACAAAGATGATTAAGGGACTGGAGTGTCTATCTTATGAGGAAAGACTAAGTGAGCTAGGCCTGACAGTCCCTAGAAGAGAAGATCGAGAGATCTGATTAATATGTAAAAGTACCTGAGGAGAGAATGTAGAGAGGATGGGACCAAAGTCTTGGTGAGAGCCAGTGACAGGACAAGGGGTAGTGGGTGCAAATCGAAACACAGGAAGTTCCATGTCCATGTGAGGAAGAACTTCGTTCCTGTGATGGTGACAGAGCCCTGGAATAGGCTGCCCAGAAGGGCTGTGGAGTCTCTTCCTTTGGAGATCTTCCAAACCTGTCTGGATGCCACGCTGTGCCATGTGCCATGTGCCATGTGGGAGTCCCTGCTGAAGTAGGGGGTTGGACTAGATGATCTCTAGAGGTCCTTTCCAAACTCAACTATTCTGTGATTAATTTCTCCTATGTATGCCTACTACTGATGTAGTCAATGCTTTGTGAAAACCTAGTGTGTTTTGGTTGTGGTTTGATGTTCCCGAGTACCAAGACAACTCAACATAAAGTACCTCAACTTAATTTCTATTTAACTCCTGCTGCTTTGTTATTGTTTATTCCTACCATAAGATCATGTGAGCCTACTTTCTAACTGCCATTCTGCCTTTCCTGTTTTGAAAGCTCTACCTCTGTTTTTGCTTTCTTCTGTGTTGTAAAATAAACGTTGAAGGAGAAACAGTGCATTGAAAGGTGAATAGAAAAGGATCTCATTCCCCTACAGTATTTGAAAAGTCTCCTAAAAGCTCATTAAGTTCAACTAACACCTTTTTCATAGGGCAAGTGTAACACCTTTTACAAGGGCAAGTGTAAGGTCCTGCACCTGGGGAGGAATCACCCTAAACAGGCTGGGGACCGACCTCCTGGAGAGCAGCCCCGCAGAGAGGGACCTGGGCGTCATGGTGGTCGACAAGTTGACCATGAGGCAGCAGTGTGCCCTCGTGGCCAAGAAGGCCAATGGGATCCTGGGGTGCATTAAGCAGAGCGTCTCCAGCAGGTCGAGGGAGGTGATTCTGCCCCTCTCCTCAGCCCTGGTGAGGCCGCACCTCGAGTACTGTGTGYAGTTCTGGGCTCCCCAGTGCAGGAGGGATGTGGAGCTGCTAGAGAGAGTCCAGCGCAGGGCCACAAAGATGATTAGGGGCCTGGAACATCTGCCCTATGAGGAAAGGCTGAGAGAGCTGGGCCTCTTCAGCCTGGAGAAGAGAAGACTGAGAGGAGACCTGATTAATATATAAAAATATCTCAAGAAAGGGAGTGAGGAGGAGGGGGCTGGCCTCTTCTCAGTGGTGGCCAGTGATAGAAGTAGAGGAAATGGCCACAAATTGAGGCACCAAAAGTTCCACAGGAACTTGAGAAAGAATTTCTTAACAGTGAGGGTGACAGAGCCCTGGCACAGGCTGCCCAGAGAGGTGGTGGAGAAGGTGGATCTCCTTCTCTGGAGATCTTCAAAACCCGCCTGGACACACCCTGTGCCACATGCTCTAGGGGACCCTGTGTGTGCAGGGGGGTTGGACTAGATGACCTCTAGAGGTCCCTTCCAACCCTAGCCATTCTATGATTCTATGATTCTATGACTCTAAACCAGTTCCTGCATCCTTTAATTACTTGTTCACATAGTGCATTTATAAAGGGTCAAATCATTTCCATATAAATGAAAGTAGAAAGTATTTCCTCTGATGACAGAGGTAATGGTAAAGCAATTTTATAAATTCAGGGAAAATAAAGACTGGTAGTGTGAAATCTGTAGCCTCAGGATACTAGGTATCTTTTGCATTTTAAGCAATTATTGATTTGCTTCAGYCATCAACAGTAGCACAGCAGCAGACAATAGCTTTGATTCACTTGTTATCTGAGGCACTGATAATTGTTAAACCAAACTTCTGTCGAGTTTATACAATATGTCTGAGTTCTGCAGTGAAAAAATATTCAGTTTGGAGATTAGAGGCAATGCCTGTTAGCATAACCACATCTCTGACTGGGAGGAAATCAACCTCCAGGTTCTACTGCAGACTAGATTTAACAGCATGACCATGAAAGTATTTTTACGTGGTAGGGAAACTTTCCCAAATTATATTTTTTTTTAGCCCATGGTAAAGCAAAGTGTTAATGAACAAAATGTTGGATTGTTATCCTACTTTACTTGGTTAACGAGACCTTCATTAGAGGTGCTTTACTACAAGTTAATTCACTGCATTTCATACAAAGTGGAAAAAATAAAGGCAGAGGGAAATTGCAAGTAATAGTTTTCTAAGTAAGGAACTGCAAAAAACTTATCTCACAGTTACTGGCAACTCATGTTCTAAAAAAGAAACAATGTTMTTTAAACAATGTTCTTTATTTTCTTCTTTCCTGCTTTTTCCATGTTACTTTTCAACAGATTCCAAAGGAAGAGGCTCATTTTGCAAAACATCTGTTCAAGTAATTTGGCATATTACAAAAAGGGTAAGGCTCAGTGAAAGTAATCATCACTAGTTGAGACTCTGATGAAAATATCCTGTCAATCCACTGCTCATCTCTGTAAGAATAATTTTTCAGAACATGATAACACACAGTCTTGCCAGAGTCTTGARATTCCTCCGAAGGCCAGCTCACATCCATCTCTTTTGCTATTTTGGGTTTTATTACTAMTAAAATATTACTAATAAAATTCTAAAATTATCCTATTTCAGCCATTACTCAAGTTAGATCAGAGTAAGCATATTGTTCATCCTAATTCTCRCTGAAATTTTCTGAGCTCTACTCAGAAAGAAGTCTACAATCTGGTTCATGTGAAAGCAATATAGGGAAAATAAAGTTTTCTTCGTATCAGGACAAGAAAATGACATCCTGCAATACATTGGTTCCTAAGATATATGGACATAAGGTGCTGAGATGAAAAGAAACAGCAACTAAAGGTGTTATAATGTATTGTAATATATGGGATAGCACTGAGCATCTATGAGAATCATCAAGTTGGTTTGGGAAAAAAACACCTCCTAAGTAAAATATGTCCGTAATGCAAATAGCTCTATTGTTTTCTGGAAAGTGAGTGAATAAAACTGTCATCTTGTTATTTTGTAGGATCAGGCACATAATTAATAATTTGGTATGATAACAACACACTGAATACATTGATTACAATTTTAAAATAATGGATAATTTTTTTTTCTCTTGATTTGACTAATTACACAATTCTTTTTTTTCTTTTTTTTTCTTCATCTGGTGAGTTAATTGCTTTTTTTAGGCTGTTTTCCTTTTGTACTACTAGCTTAGTTTTCCAGTAGATGATAATTTGCTGAGTTTGAGAGTTTTATATACCTTTGAATGTTTTTATTTATTTAAATCATTTATTTAAAATATTTGTGCATTATTTTTAGAAATTTTCTGTTTCATATATTACTCATAAAAATGATAACTATCTCTGGTTCATTGTTCGAGTTATAATAAATACTGGTTTTATAAATATGTTTTTTTCAACATCACTGATGAGTATTCTTGATTGTGAAAAAATATCACAACACTCACCCTTATTCAGTATTAATCATCTTTACGCAAAAATTGAAGTCACACCTTTCTTATATTTTTATGTGAAGAATGAAGAATACTGGATATTTTGACCATTACTTTTGTAGTTTATAAAGCAGTCAGATTATAAGTCTGCTGGAGAGAAGGACATAATTCCTTATGAGTTTCTCAGAGTCCTATCAGAAATGATGGGACACAGTAGGACTTAGTCTAATTGTAACCTCTTGCTTCTTCTAGATCAGAATAAAATTTGTTTGCAAAGCACGTGATTTGGAATATGTAGACCTCAAAGAATGAAGGCCTGAGTCACACTTAAAGTCCATGAAAGGTTACACTGGACTCTAAAGATATTTAATAGAAATTATGTTTAGGACTATCACGTTATGCCTGCTCCTTTCAAGTGACTCATGCTGAGAAATCTGTCCATAAAGGGAAATATAGTTTCTAGGGAAAAAAAAAGAAAAAAAAAAACCAAAAACAAACAAAAAAGTTAAAAGAATTATCAGAGCTAATGTGCTTTAGGACAGTTTAAAAACTTGTACAAGCTATTCTGTAAACTTGAAAAAGAACACCCAGGAGATAAGCAAGTCTTCATTCTTTCTAATAATTGCACTAATTGTGCTTGGCATTGAAGATTGATATACACTTATGATAAAAGAATGGCCCAGTACCTAATTGGATACAGCTGTACACTATTTGGACTTATTTTTAGAATGTAAGAGAATAATGAGAAATTTCATATGCTGTGGAATCCTTAGCAGGATTACATGAACTCACTAAATCCATCTTGAAAATTGTGAATTATATGGTACATTGAATTGCAAATTATCTCTATAACTCATCCCTCAATGTAACTTCACTGATGTCAGTGAAATTGCAATGCTCACAAAAGATAGCACAGTTTAACCTCTCTGTAATAAAGTTTTCAAATTTTAATTTTTTTTTTTGCTTTTTTTGCTTTATTTCTTAATGGTTCTTAAGCATGCTACTGCTCCAGAATATCAGGTAATGTTGTGGTTGATATGAAATCTTTATTGAGATATAACACTGAAAAACAAGAGCTGTCTTTAAAATGTTTGTTTTGTTTTGTTTTTACCTTTTTCCTGGGTTTATCCTTYATAAACCTAAACTGTCCTAACACCTTAACATCTGTTTCAACTTTTGCCTTTCTGTAGCAGTCTCCATGATTGCATTCCAGTCCTCCCTTCTTTAGGCTCAGTTAGCATTTGACCTCTTTCACAGTCTCTGAAATTATATCTCAACACAGTATTTATATCTACAGTAAAATTATMTCTCAACATAGTAAGCATCTGAGCCTTTATTAATCTTCAAAACAGTGCATATCAGTTGAAGGGATGTCAAGAATTCAGTGGGGTTTATTTGTTGTTTTTTGGGGGATTTTTTCTGGGCTGTCAGAAATGAGGAGTGTAGAAAATACGGTATGCAGAGAGGTAACTGTGACATTTCCCCACAGATAAGATGATGGACTATTTACAGCAGCATGATTGGTCTGTCAAATTTTCAATAAAATCGTTGCTTTAAAAATGTTGACTGATTTCGCAAGCTTTCGCTGTGGTTGTCCTTAAATTGCAGAACCAGCTGATAGTGTTAAGGGCTTCATGAAACTATGTTAAAGCAAAGGATATAATAATGACTCTTAATGAAAGGATCATACATATATATATATATTTTAAACAAACAAAAAAAATCCACTGTTTTATAAAAGAGATAGCTGAAGGAGAGTCAGCATTGGAAATCACACCTAAGTGATCAGCAGTCTGAGCTGTAAGCACTGCAGCCTTGGTAGTTCAGTGGGTTTCRTTCGATAGCATGGCATGCACGTGGAAGACAAACAGAAGCAGTAGGAAATTCAGAAATGACAACTGAAGAATGATTTATCTTGTCCTAGTTTTATGTGCTGGCACAGCCTGAGGCAGTCCAGAGCCTCCTGGCTGCTGCAGGGCATCTCTCCTAGCAGCCTGGAGTCAGGATCGGGGTGTTCCACAATAACCTGATAAAGGGACTATTTTAGAGTTCATCTAGAGAATTCAGGTTTACTGTCTGGATTTTTTGAATGATAATATCAATAACAATACTGTTTCCATTTTTCTGGAAAAAAAAAAAGAGAAGGAAATGAGACCCATGTATTCCTGGCAATATGACATTGAAAGCACACTTGATCCACTAGGGAAATTTGCTGCCTAGAACTAGGGTTGTTATTGTAATGCTTGGGTACAAAGGTGGAACAGTGGCCACAAATCAAACTGCTTTCAAACTCTCTAGGACTGATGCCTGTTGTTTCTTCAGCCAGCAGAATCAAGATTCATTACAGAATGAAATACAGGATATTAGAGTAGCATGAAGGGTAAGAAAGACAGTGTATGATCACACTAAGCAACTGAGTGTTGTTTTAGAATGGAAAATGCTAAMCCACAAGTAAGGACCTGCTAACCCAGTAAGTAAGGAGAACATTTTGAACTACATTCCTATTATTTTTTTTAAKTAGTGGTTCTCTGAAATGCAAAATGGGAAGAGCTAAAAGTCTGTTTCCCATACACTATGAGTATAAATAGTAGCTGATGTCTGTGATGACATTTACGTATGCTGGAGAGGAACAGAGAAATAATTCTCTTGTGTCAACATTACTCATGAGTTATTCTATACCTCCTCAGGAGTGAAGATAAATGTCACCACAGAGATCAGCAACCATGTAATGTACAAAGGATAGCAAATGAGGTAGTTGTGGATAGATGTTATTTATTCTCCTGAGTTATTGATGACCTTTAAACAGGCACATTAGTGCTGTGGGAAATATATTTCCTTTACCAGCAATCTTATTTACTTTTATATTTTTAACCTTTGGACTTTCTACTAATTATTATTTTTATTAATTGCTTTAAAGAGTAATTTACCCAGATTAAAAAAAAATCAAAAAGTTTTCATCAAGAAGTAAAACGAATGATATCAGGATTTCACAGTACTCACTGTGATTTCAGTTCATGGTATTGTTTCTATTTAAGAAAGGGCAAAGTCTCACAAACTGTATTTAAGCATATATAACACATTTTCAGGTCAAGTTGATAGGCAATAAAGTCTTGTGAAAATATTCTGGAGGGTTGACTGTCAGTAGATACTGGTTCAGCTGYTAGCCACCCTTAACTAAGGGGTTTCTCTTCAAACCAGCCAAGTTTATTTAGATTAAAATGATCATCTCTCTCTAGTTTTCTTTTTTCTGGTTAGGTAAAAAGAAAGAAATTGGATCTGAATGAACAGCATTWTCCCTTAAGTCATAGAATTTACTGATAATAATAGGAAAAAGGCTTTTCTGAAAAAAAAAAACAAACTTATTAAATGTTGGAGTATTCTAAACTGAATTTACAAAAATACATTTAGGATTGTGAGGACGAAGGAAATAGACAGTGTGCCTCACAACAGAATGTCTATTATGAGACAAAATATTGAGGAATTTAAAGAGAATTTTAAATTATCATATGATTGTGAGAGGTACTGTGATAATGGAAAAAGATATTATTTTGGAAATCTGGGAGAAAATGACTCTCTGAGTTGAATCTAAGTAGTTTTTTCTCATAGAATATAAATTTTTTAGKTTTTTTTCACCCGTGAAAAAGATTAAGAGCTATATCATCCTAGTAAAAGAAGGAAGAAAAAGAAGTTCATCTAAGGAGAAGAAATATATAGAACTGGAATTTCCTCAAAAAAATCACAGTCAGAACATAATCCCAGATTATTTYAGTACAGAGCAAGGGGAGAATGTACATTAAGAAATCAATTTAGCTAATCCCCAATCTCTAATATGGAGCTCAGATGTAAGAAAGAAACACCTAGAATATAGACACCAGGTCAGATTATGAGGATAGTGATAAACAAGTAAAGGAAACAAAGTGTGTGAAGAAAATAAAAAAACCTCAAGCAAAATGCAGCAATTAAGAGATATCAAGAATGTTAAGAAATCATTTATGCCAGTAACAAGATGAGAAACATAGAAAATCTTGCTTTTCTGCTCGTCAAAAAGTGAAAACTGAGGCAAAAAGCTCTTAAGTGTCTAAAGCATTTTTGGATTAGTCCTTCTAAATAAAGTTCTGTGTATTTTTGCAGTAATGGAGTAAGATCTCACCCTCAACCAGAAGATCAAGTGAAAGTTTTAGAGAYATTAGATATTTTCAGATTGGCTGGATCTAAAAAACTTCATCCTATGATACCTAAAGCACAGGTTGAAGCACTCCTAAACAAATAGTAATTTGATACTGTGGACAACTGAAGAACGGAAAAGTGCAAATTATAATGAATATCTTCAGAAATGGGTGGATAATATGCTAGAAATTAGAAATCTGTTAGCATGTATTTCAATTTTTAGAAAAAATCTACTCTCCCCTTCAGAATTCTTGGATACAAAGTACTTGTAGGTACTTGAAAGAAAACAAGAAGATTTTAATAAAAACACAATAGATTATTGACAAATCCAAGACCCCTTTCTGACAGGTTTAGGACTGGCCTATTTGAGAGATAAACAGCAACTGTCACATGTYTTTCAATCAGTAAGATTTTTTTATTTTATTGTTTGAAATGATAYGTTCATAACAAAGGAAGCGAAATGTGATCTAGATGAAACTATCATGGCAAAACTAACATGAATATCTTACTTTGGAGAGCAGTTATCAGTGATCCACTGCAAAAACAAACAAACAAAAAACAAAACCTTTTAAGTGAAGTTTACCAGAAATCTGATTCTCCTCAGTATTTCCAATTAGCCACTTAGATGATGGAGCATTAAGTCTGCAAATGACTCAGAATCAATAGAAATGGCAAATACACTACAAGACAAAGATTAAGGGATAACCATGAAAAATTATGCAAATGTCTCGGAAAAAAAMCCAACTAAAAATGGGCAAATACAATGTTACAACAGATCAGAAATTGAATGTGAGTTAACTTTAATATTTGAAAGAGGCAGATGATCTGGGATATATAAAACAGAGTTTATTTTTTTGACTTTCAAAGTAACCTTCCATTTGGATGTCCAGGATTACACWTATGTACTTACTTTTCACTAGAAGCATATAATGGTTAAATTGAAGAATCTTYAGAGAAGAAAATCAGGAATGATAAAACTTACAGAAATATGGCCCAAGGGGTTGGGATAGAAATTTTCAAAAAGAAGGGAGAGAGCTTTTCTGTCACATTCATCTTCGGATATGTAAATGTTACTGTAAAAATGAGAGAAATAACTTGTTTTCTATGCCAGTGGTGAATAAATCAAGAATTAATGACTTTGAAGCRGCAGGAAAGATTTAAGGAGGACTTGACAAAAGCCTTTTTAATGCTGGGCATAATTAAATGCTGGTTCAGAAGGAGGCTGTAAGAGACAACCTCACTCATGGACCTTAGAGGTCCTTAGAGGTCAGGATTAAGACAATATAGTATTGCCTTTTTCAGGGAAAAGGGAAGGATACGATTTCTCCTGTAGCTCCATTCCAACTCTTTCACCCCCCACCCATTTCATTTTTTTTCCCCCTGTAATTAAGGGGAATTGTGTGGAGAAAAAAGATCAGTTCAGTGGTGTCAAGCATCTTTGGTAAAAAAGGATAAGGAAATGAACACTTCCCAACTATCATCAAGTTTGGTGTTCTGTGTCAGTGCTGGATAATGTGGGAAYTGGATAACTATAACTAATTCTGCTTCGGCTCTTGCATGGCCAAATTAAGAAATTTAGTTAAGATTTACATCACAACATTTCAAAGAGTGATTGCAACGTTTATCTACCATTTGAAAGCTAGCRTATAAATTTAACTATGTGTTTCAAATGAGGGTTGGGAATATTAGCATGTTCACTTAAATTGTTTATGTTGAGGKCTTGCATTTGTACATTTGCACTTCTGGTATTAAATGTAGAATAATATTTAGGCCCTGAAAAATTTCTTCAGTGATGTTTAGTAGCCTTTATCTTAAATTAAAGTTTCTGTGTGTAAATCCTGCACTTAATTCATATGTAAACTGTATGCAAATATATAATTATCGTGCTAGTCATATGGAAATTTTCAAAAGGATTTCTAGTGCTGAAGCTAAGAATAGTGAGAGGATTAAGCATATTTGATTTTTAATAGTACATCTTTAAATAACTTTGTAATCTCCTTATTTTTAATACTTACATTTGTAGATATAGAAAATAACTGAAGATATAACAGTTTCCTTTTTCCTGTTTACTTTGAAAGTAGTATTACATTATTTTTCATGACACTTTTTTCCTTCTGAAAAAAATGTGATAAGTTAGTGAGCTTTTTAGAATGAAAAGTTGAAAAGTTGAYAAGAAAAGAAATTCTGGACACAAAGCAAAGGTTGAAGGGATTTGGAAACCTTTGAGAATTGTATTTAACAAAATCAAGCAAAAACAAAACGAAAAAGAGAACAAATGTGAAACTASGTGTATTTTCTTCCTTATTCCTTTTAAATCATCAAAGAACTTTTGGCCACAGGAAAACTAAAAAGAAATCTATTGTTTGCCATCTTTTGGGATGTGGCATTTATTTATGACAAAATTACTAACCTATATATAATGATTCACAATTTGTTTGTTAATCTTCAACTGCCAGCAATCTTTYGTTTTTATTAGCCCTCAATATACTAAGAATATTAGGTATGATCAACTTAATCTGTCAGTTATAAATAAAATTTTAAGAAGTTATTAACAGTTATTAACAGCCAAACAATCCATTTTCTATTACCTGATATTAGCTAATTAGTGTCAGTAGCTGATTGACATGAATTCAAACACATCTTATTGATGTTGATTTCAAACTTTTGAGTTGATTTCAAACCCCAAACAAGTAGAGTTTTTGAAAATCTTCTATGCCCCAAAAATCCAGTGAAGAATTCCGGAGGAAAAAATGAAAAGTTASTCCTGCAATTCAAAAAGTGTGTCTGTCGATTAACTATTAACTAACAATGGGCAGAATTTGAAGAATTTAGTGTCAAAAAAGAGCAGAATAAAGTATGTGACTTTCTCCAAATGCTATTGATGKCAATTCTGAAGGAATTTCTACACACATCAGTTGGCATTATGATAGTTAGCTTTTAATAATGCTACTATAATTTCCTGATATTATGTTGCTTACTCTGCTATATTGTACTAGTAGAAATGATAGAGATCCTAAAGCATCATTTCAGTGAAGACATCCCTGTGCAATGCTAGACACATTATACATAGACGTGCCACGTAAGTAGGAAAATAAGACTCCACAAAGGCTACACATTTTTCAAATGAAACTCCAGAATAAAGTACAGTAAGCAATACTTGTATTATGCTTGATTTTGAAATATTTTTGAGTTATTTTTAAATGCAAGTGACAAGACTATTTTTAACATTCAATCAAATATCCTTTTTATCTTTGACACAACACTTCATATCAGATCTGAATATGGCTCCTCTTATATCCCTGTGAAAGAACCTTGGAGATAACACTTTCTGAAACTTTTTCTTTCATATTGCCTTCTTGATAGTTCCTTTTTTTTCCAGAGGACAGCTGAAGAAGAATGGAAATAAATTGTTTCTCAAATAATTTTGTTTCTCAAACAAACAAACAAAGACAGACTAAACTGATTCTGAAAGCAATTTAGGAGACACAATATGTCATTCTCCAYTGATATGTTTGGACTCACATTAGACTTGCTCTTGTCTAGAARCTAGACATGGAATGGTGAAGAATTCCCCTCTGGATTGGTAAAAGATGAATATTCTCCTAAACAAGAGATTGGTTGCATTTTATATAGGCAACTTATTGGGGATAACTTCTGTAAAGTTGCCTGGAGCTACAAATAAATGCTTRGAAGAATCTGAACAGCATGTAGAAATAAATTTTTAAATTAACAGTTCAGCAGCAAACTCTTTTTAAAAATAAAGGAAAAAAACACCTAATTTACTGCATCTTTTATATCCTTTATTGTGAGAAAGAATGGGAACCTAGCCAATATCCAGTTTTTGTAGGGCAAGATTTTGCAAAGAAGTGCTTATTAGYATCTCAATTCTTCAGGTAAAAGCTTGATCCTGGGATGCTAAGAAATAATTCAATGTACTAATGCACAAACCTGAATGCATAATTGTATTTGTTGAAGTGCTCTAAACAGAACCTGAAAAAAAAAATGTCATGTGAAAATCAGAGTTGTCTGTCAGGACTTCATATGATGGCTCTCAATTCAGCTTTGTTGGTCTCAGCAGYACTCTTCTGATTTTATGCTGGCAGACGATATGGTACTAGGGGCTACTTGCATAAAGAAGGATTTTCTTATAGAATATTGTCTGTGATTGATTGTTACAAAGGCAGAAAGGCCRCATACATCATTGAAAGTTTCTCAAATCAGCTTCTAAAGCCCTGAGTTACTTTCCTGATGCCATTTAATTAAGCGTAGGTTGACTGGCTTGGGTTTTAATATATCTGAGAGTGCTTTATGCTGTTTTGAGTGATAGCTCAAAAACTTGAAAATGCTTTTTTTTAATCTTTAAGCATCAAAGTTACTGAGGTAATCAGAAGAAACATCATTTGCTTTGGCAGTCTTTGGATCAAGGCTTAACTAGATTCAGAAATTCCTCCTTTCTTTATTTCTCTTGCCTCTGGAATGTATTTCCCAAAGGAGTATTAATGAATATTCTTCTTATTTTTCTTCATCAAAACTCAAATACTGTTCTACTGTCAGCCAACCACCGCAGTGCTTCACTATATAGCCTAGAAGAAATGTAAATCAGATGACAATAATTAAATAGTAACAATTTCCATGGTTTTCATAAAACAGTAAAAGGACATTTTCAATTGTTTAAAGGCATGAAGAGGTACTCCTAATGAGCAAAAGTGAGCTGCCCCCTGAGTGTTACTATTCTGCTACTTTTGAGTGACCTACAGTATTTTCTCTTTCACCGTGACAAGAAAATAGAAACACCAGGTCATACAGGAGGATCATATTCACGAATTGCTATCTCTTTTGCCTAGGTGAATACAGTCCTATTTTGAACTGGGGAGGAACAGTCCTATTTTGCTGGGGAGGTACACCTAGGACATCAAACAGTGATAATCCGACCGCTGAGAACCAATGATTGCAGGGATATTATATTGGCTGTTCCACCTAAGCAGGTGATCTTTAMATCTTTACAACTTACATATATATGTATCAGACCTTATTGAAAGGCTGTACTTTTTATGTTTCCTTCTTAGTACATGATGTGACAACAGTGCGCTGA
This sequence comes from Eudromia elegans, assembly GCA_003342815.1. Classification (NCBI taxonomy): domain Eukaryota; kingdom Metazoa; phylum Chordata; class Aves; order Tinamiformes; family Tinamidae; genus Eudromia; species Eudromia elegans. The sequence goes on along the minus strand of PTEX01000141.1, from coordinate 241,268 downwards.
GAGCTCCAAAAAGCTCTTTGAGAATGTCTAGATCCTCTAAGCACAACAATCCTGTGAAGGTGTATTTTTGTCATCGATTTGACTTCAAAGTGACTTCAGTCACTGGTCTCTTGAGTAAGGAGATATCATGTTGCTGGTCTCTTGGATAATTCCCCAAGTTAACGAAATATCTGCACTTGTAATCTGCACAAGTAATTTATACTTGATAGGAGGGCAGAGGACAGAAGGGACCACCCAAACGATATTGTCAAGGTAAAAATGTGTAGGGAGACTGATCAAAAACACATGGCCTGAGAATGTCTTGGGAAGCTGTTCACTTGGTGTCTGAAACTGTAGCTGCCCAACCTAAAACTGAGTGATAATACTTGGGTTTTGTGTTTATTTTCATGGTGTAATGATACAATGTGAAGTACAGACTACATTAAATAACTGATAAAATAATGCCATATTGCAGCTCATTAGCTGGAAAWCTTAACCTAAATTATATAAAAATGGAGAGAATAAAATTCAGATTCTGTATTTTTCTCAAACACAGGTAAGCATACAAAAAGTCCTTCACAGATTATAAATATATAGGTATTGACTTTAAGTATTGAATTGTGTTAAGATAATTATACAAGAAAAAAAGAAAGAATGCTTTCTGATGACYTTTTAAAGTTTTTAAGGCCAAGCTTATATACATAAGCAAAGCTACAAGGAGTATTTTTTTCTTTTGGAACTATCTTTTTTGAAACAGAATGGAAGAACCTTGGAAAACGATAACTTTTGACTCACAAGACAATGTGTTACTACTGAGTAAGTTCTTTAAAACAGAGGAAAAWGACAGAAAAACAGCATAATGAGAGATAATCACAGCCCAGTTCAGCTCTGTGGTRTAATCCAGAAAAGGCTTTGGAATTTCTACTACGTGTTGGTTTTAAATTGGTTTTCAGACAAGGTGAGATACATGGCCCTAGAATTCTTTTTCTCCCAAGACAGTTTTGCTGTTTGTCATTGAAATCTGCTTTATGTTAACAATCGGTTTTACTTTTTCATACAGGTTACTGCACATCTACACTGGGATTATCTCCCAGACCCTTAGAGAGTTTTCGAAACTAAATTAGCTTTTGCTAGGCTTTGCAGTTRCCTACCTAGAAGAAAAACTGTTTGTTTTACAAGCAGTAATAAGTAAAACACATTTCATATCAATATTTGGAGGGGTGAAGGGAGCCCTATCCCACATGGCTGTAAATTGGTTACTGCCAAGAAGTCCCCAAATTAGGGTCTTAGGTGTAAAATAGTGCAAAATACCTGGAAGGGCATGCATTCTGAAAATGTGTACAGAAGGGATTGACATAGAACCTACAGCAAACCATAGTCTTTGTTCTGTCATTTTTCCCTCCTCCTCCTCTGTGACTCTTCAGTCAAAGTGTTTTCTTAAAGAACAAAAATAGTGTAAATGAAAATAAGTATGCATGCTGAACAGTGAGAGCCATTAATCACTTAAGGAAAGTTAGGGCTCTTCAACATGTAAACATTAAAACTGTGAAGCTGAACTATTTTTGATACATATAATATATATATATATATATACGGCTATATAATGCCGTTGTGAAATATCATAATTATTCACCATTGTATTCTCAAAGCATGCTGCTGGAAACATCTTGTGGAYTTGATATTATCATGTGGATTACCTTATCCACATGAAAAATTCTTAARTAGACTATCAAGCTTGATGTAGGGCTACCTTGTGTGGCAAGAGTGTCAAAAAGCCTTGGAAGAACTAAAGATCSTCTTCAGACAGATGTTGAAATGCCCTGCTAAGTACATAAAGCCAGTAGACAACTAGGTCATAAAGATGGGAGATTAAATGCATTACATTATCAGTCAATGATTTCAAGTGCTTGTACAGCTGTGATAAGAGCTGCCCTGGATGCGAAGAGTAGCAGGTAACTTTATTTTTCGGTTCTCTTCTTGGATTGGTGAAGGAAGGAGGATATCCTCTAACTTTATGCACGTAAACACTGACCAATTTCCTAAATTCCTTCCATCGTCAACAGAGGAAAAGAAAAGGCAGCCTGTTGCCAGACACGTTTATGTCTAAAGCTCTTCTCCAGGGCTGCCCAGTTTTTTGTGCACAACAATGCAGGACGAAAAAAAATTCTCACAAAAAATACATTGTTCTTGAACAAGATGGTGCCAAGAACCAGTCAGCTTCAAAATCTCCAGCTTGTTTCCATTACAGTTATTGCAAAATTAACATTGTTTTCAGTAGGAACAATTTTCTGTAAATCCTGCTTCAGAGAAACATCCACTGAGTCAAAAAAAAAAAAAAAAAAAAAAGAGCAATTGTATTATCTATGTATTAAGGACAGGTCTGCCAAGAAATGGAATGACCTGACTATTTAAGATGAAATAAAATGTCACTGACTTTCAGAAATATTCTACTTTCCGGCCTTACTGTTCAAGTCAAAATGTCAAACTCACAAATCAGTGKTTTTTTTTGCCTTCAAAGGTGTATTGTTAGGTATCAAAGTGGTGTATAAAAATGTCAATTCATAGTAATTGTCACCATTTTATAAACTACTCTAATAATAGAATGATGTAGTATAAAGTTGAGATATATGCTCATGCAGACAATTTCAGTAGATATCACAAACACGACACACTAGCTTTCATATGCTGCATTTATTCTGTTTTCTATCAATAGTGCAAAATATAATACTGCAAAATATGAAGAGATTTTTTAATAAAGTCAGCTGTAGCTGTACCTACTACACGACATCAAATATGAAAGTTTTTAGTGAGACCACTCCTAATTTGTACCCCTCATTTTCAGCACAGAAATTTACATAAACACTGATACACAATCTGACTTTGAAATTTAAATTATGATCGCAGGTGAGTATGTTTGCGAGCTTTAAAATGATTTTTCAATATAATTATTATCTGAAGCGCTAGAGAAAAAAAAAAACAAAGAGAATGAAGAACAGAACATAGTGAGCTAATTTAAGCAAAATAGTGAGATAGTAATTTAATGTCTTAGGAAAGAGTTATACAATGTAAGTTATTTTAAAGAAGTATACAAAAAATCTAATTTTGGCTTAGAAGAGACAGAAAATTGTACTGCAATATTTTCAGACTTCGCTGGGTTTAGATCCTGAAGAACAGTATTATTATTATTATTCATTCAATATCATATATTTTTCTCACATTAGAATGACCCAAAAAAAAAAAAAAGCACAAGGATAAAAGGGCTTTTTTTTTTTTTTTAGCCTTTTACTCCCACTACTATTCCTGTGGGTGTATGAAGATCTTACCTGAATTGCAGGCATTACAGTACTGATATAACTGAGAAATAATTCTCATTAACTCTCATTAACTAATTTTAGACTACTTTGACCACATGAAATACACTGCAGCTGGGTGAAGAACATTAAAAGCCTGAGTTCCTTAGCCAACAGGTAAGCAATTCACATCCCTAAAGTTAGACTCTCTGAATACTAATTTGAATGTTTAGTCAAAAAAGGAAGTTCTATAAAACTAAAAAGAATGCTGTAAAGTTAAAATTACAATTCTCTACTATGATATAGCCCCTCTCACAYACTCCCTATGAAAAAGAAAGAGAGAAAGAGAGAAAGAAACAAGGAAAGAGAGAGAGAGAAAGAGACAAAGCAGCAGCTTGTGACAGCTAAATCCAGGGAAGTTGGAAGGTCTAAATTGCTATGGGGGCTCTTAAAAGAAGAGTAGGTCACTTAATGACATGTTTTTATTTATTTACACCATTTCAACAGAATTCTCCCGCTCCTTTTTTTTTTGAATATACATTAAAAGTGCATATATCTATATGTTTATGATGTTCCTCTTTTATGTTGTTCTACATAGTGACTGCTATGTGTGCTATGTGACTATAAATGCATCTCTCAGAAGGCTTAAAGCTGAAGGAAGGAATCAGAAAAAAAGTTATAAAAGTTTCTTTTGCTTGCAAGACTCATCTGTTCAACTAACATTTACTAAGGTTTTCCTACTTTTTCACTGGTTCTTAATGGAATCTTGTTGCTCATATTGAGACTTTGAAGACAAACATTTGTGTAGCCCRCTCCATTGGAACCCTAAGAGCCACTATTATTTTCCACTACAAAGGATAAAAGACACAGAGAGTTTCATGAAATGCCTGCAACTTAAAGGTCTTTTGGCATTTCTTTGATCCAGTCCCTAGTCATTTTGGGGAAAGCAATATTTAAGTTAGCTGATGGATTAAAAACACACACTATAGGGAACTTCTAGATTGTYTTTGTTTTGAAGGAAAAACAATTTCCTTTTGTTATATACCACAAAAACTTAAAAAAGACTTAATTATAGAAGTAAAAATACAGTCTCTGTTTTTATCTTAATCTTGCCTTATTAATTTACCATCTTAAGAAATGTCATGATCATGTCACTTAGGTAGACTGCATGAAGCATTATTTGTCATTAGACTGTATAATCTTCTTGTTATTTTTCAGAAAGTTTTGGTCATGACAGTGATCCAGACCATGATCSTGAATTTCAGTTATGAATTTGATTACATTCCATGAAAATAGACTGAAGATCTCATAATCTATTACAATATCCTGAGTATAGTGTGAATTAAATCTATAATCAACAATATCCTWTTTAAGTCAACATGTGCAAATGAAAAAGTTTTCAGATATTTTTCTATCATATTATTTTCTATTTTTGACCAATTACAGACTTGGTAATCTTTAAAAGGAAAAATTTAACCTGTTGGCAGGTGCTTTTTTTTTTTTCCCCCTGKTTTTTTTCCCCTGAAAAACACTTGATATACGCATATGTTTACACACAGATATAAAGAAACAGATTTGAATTCTAGTCGTGTGGTATCCAAAGAAAATAGACAGAAAACAAATGAAAGAAAAACAAAACAGCTAGTTATGACTATGTTTCAATTTTTGAGTTCTTGATTAAAATTATTTGGGGTTCCAATTARCTTGTCATTAAAAAGGAATAGAAATTGCTGCTTTTGCAAATCTTTGTAAAAATGAAAGCACGATGAAACTCCTATGCTGGGTTGAACCAGATTTTTATATGAAAAACACGAATAGGTATTTTCTTCATAATACAATTCTGTTTGAAATCTACAGAACTACATTTACATCATTAATGCATAAATACTTTTATTTGTTATGGGATATTTCTGAAATGCAAACAAAATTTTTAAAATACCTTTCATGATTTGCATAACTATAAAAGCTATATTTTCTAGCTATGTTACTGAGACAGACATAAATCATTCTTCAGAATTTTAGTTCAGCTAAGAATCATAACAATTTTAGAAATTTTTGTATAAAGCTTTCTTGAAACTACTTAGACAGTTGTGGCTGGTGCATTTAGAAGGAAGCATTCTAAGCTATTTTTTTCTTTATATCTTGCAATATTTGTATGAATCTGGTTGAAAATATTCTAGAACTTTTTTTTTTAATAGCAATTTGAAATTATTTTGCCATGTACAAAAGGAAGCCTAGAATTATCCTTTAAGTGAACAATTCACCTAAATATTTAGTATCTTGTTTCTTCCCTAGTCCATATCAACTTTTTTTTTTTTTATGGCTTATTTGCTTCTAAATAATCTAAGCCAGAGAGGATTGGTGTGTCTTGCCCCAGCATCCTTCCAGGAGTTTGATTAGTCTATTATGMTCAACTCAGCTGGAATCCAGAGTGATGTTCACATCACTGCATAGCATAATTGTGGATTAATCTGCATTTAGATCAACATAAACAACACTGACTAAGTCTCTGCTTATCTTATAAACTCATTCAGTTTGGCTTTATATTCTTTTCCCACTTGCAATATTTTTAGGAGAAAATGATGTCTGAAGAAAAATAAAAAACATTTGCTTGCTTATTGTCTAGGTTAATATCGTCTACTACCAGCAAAAAGAATTGATATAATTTCCATCTGTCTGCCAAGTTATAAAAGGCCATGCAAGGCTATACAGTTGTAAGGAGGCTATACAAGCTTATTTAATGGGGCTGTGATAGAGTCTGYTTAACTCTGCCAGAAAAATAAAATTATTATTGCCTTTAGGGAAACTTTCAACTTCATGGCTAAAGATGAAGCTGCCTAAATGTAGGGACATACTTTTTCCTTCAGTTGATATCTGTTGAGTGCAACAGAGTAGGACTGTGGAGGAGTTGGATACAGCTCATAGACCACAGGGTCGACAGGGCTGACCTCAGGGCTTGGCAGAGTATGACATGCCATATGAGGTGTATGAGCTAGAGCCATCTCCCAGAAAAAAATCAGTAGTGACACCTTGCCAATATATATAGCTGTCCCAAGCACTCTCCCCTGTAAAAGGGCCCCAAGAGAGCTCATACCCCAGGATTTGGCTTCCATGTCTCTTTTTAGCAGGTGGTAAACCCTTGGGACACGAGGAGGCATTCAGAAAGAGGGAACAGTTCTCCAGCTCTGCTGTCAGAGCAATATGAAATCTTTGACTTTCAGGAGACATAAAGCACACTATATAATGCCAGCCCTCTGCACCCATCCATGAGCTGGGTGGGATGGGAATTTACTATTAGTGGCGGACTTAGTTTTCATTCTATAGAAAGCGAGAGAAAGTTAAAATCAGCTTTGGTCAACAACAAAAATTACCAGTAACATGTACTTCATTTGCTTTTATATTTCATGTCATTCTCCCTAATTTCTTTCCTGTGCTTTCTCTGCAGATTTTCTATCCCACTGGACTGTGATATAGTTATATATGTGTTTTTGATTTTTACATTATATCATACTGACAGTTCATGAAGTGCAAAATGCCACTGAGACATTTTGATAGGACATTATATCTTTGTTCTGACTTTGGGTGGAATGAAATATGWTCTGTGAAAAAAATAAAAAAGAATTTATAGAGGTCATCATCTGAAGTGATTTCTTTCAACAGAACTCTTCATTTCATACGTTTCATACGTTTCATACCAAATAAACCTCTACTGAACACATGCACTTCAGGATGAACTAGAACCACTTCTGATACGGCCTCTAAACCTGTCTTTGTGTACAAATATGTAGTATACAGAAACAGACTATAAAGTCATAAAATATTGTCAATTTGGCTCACAAATATCACTGATCTGCCTAGGAAGCAGAGCAAGCCCAATGAACACAGATATATCTTTTCCATGACTATGTTTCCAGGTGGCAAATTACTCTGTGTATTTCTGTAGAGCTAGATGTCAGCCAGTGAGAGCATTTTATGATGATTTCTTTTTTTTCTGTTTTCATAGATAAAGTTATATGAAGTTATATTTATAGATCTATGTATTTTAAATCTACAGATCTATGTATATAATATGACAGTAATAAGACACATTTTTATTCTTGTTTCTACTTTTTTTACTCTCTATATAACCATACAGAGATATACATAAACAAACGCATGCAAATGTTCTATTTTTGACTTTACTGGAACATTTTCTTAACAAAAGTGTACAATCACATTGTCAGTGACAATGACACAGTACTGACCATTTTTCTTACTAAAATGACAGTAAGTTTATGATCTGAATCTKAGCAGTGTTCTGAAAGCTGTTGTTACATGGAAAGATATTTTTGTAAGTTTTTTTTTTCCTTCAGGTTTATTTCCACCTAAGCACATCAGCACATCTTTAACCAAACTCCTAAGCAGGCTTTCTGATTGCTGTGTATTTTGGTTCAGTCACTAAAGCGACCCATAAACTATAATGCATATTTATACCATTTTTCAACCAAAATTGTTTTCATCAAGACCAGTTTGTTATCTTTTAAATATTCTTGCGCCAGTTAGTCTATTATGCAGACAAAGAGGCTTAATTATAACATCTGTTGATAATAATTTAGCTTTATGCATATTGAATGTCTGCTTATGTGGAACTAATAATAGGCCTCGTACTTATATATTGTGTTGAATAAAAATACTACACATAAGCATTGTTTGATACATTATTTTCTCTATATAATCTGGTTATTTGATTTACTTTTCTTTCTTATGTTTTGGTTTCCTGTAAAACATTTCTTTATGAGATCCTACATATATTCTAAATTAAAGTGAACTTTAAGTGCTTTATTTCCAAGTTACATGTAGCTGACTTTACAGAAATGAAAAACTTATGTGTGAGGAGTGTGATTTAATTTCCAAGGGTTCTTAAGTTATAAGGTATATGGGTTTTATGTACAGAAATAATTTCACTAAGTGTTTGGGAGTAAAATCTAGATTGATGTGGTAAAATAATTTTTGTGAAAAGATAGCATATTGTGGTACTGAAAACATGTATGATGGTATTATGACAAATTCAAGTTTTTAGAGAATGTTAATCTGAATTGGAAATATGTAGGCATGTTTTGTGCATGYGTGAGAATGACATTCAGTATTTCTTTGAGAAAAGTCTTAACAATAGATGTGTCTCCAGAAGAAGCATAACTCAAAGATTAGAACCACAGATGTGTCACTCAAAACCTGATGCTAAAAATTGGCCACCAAGTTTGCCAAAAAATATCCATTCTGATGGAGAATTTTTCCTAGGCCACAAATATCTGTTTGGAAAATACTATGTTTATCATAGAATCATAGAATCACAGAACACTTAAGGAAGGGACATCTAGAGATCATCTAGTCCAACTCCCTGCACACGCAGGGTCACCTAGAGTACCTAGAGCACAGGATTGTGTTCAAGCGGGTTTKGAAGATCTCCAGAGAAGGAGACTCCACAGTCTCTCTGGGCAGCCTGTGCCAGTGCTCTGTCACCCTCACTGTTACAGATTATATAATCATACATTCAAAATTCAAGGTTGTCAAGGTTTATACTGTAAAACACTTTTATAATCCTTGTAAGTAAAATAAGTTTTGAATGTTTAATCTGTGAGTTCCATTACTAATATTTGTTCCTAAAAAAAGCTCACTAGGGCTACTGAAAGAAGCAGCAGGTTGCTTYTGTTGTGTACTCTTTCTGAGAGCACAGGGACAAACCAACTCAACCTTGGCAAAGATCAGCGTACCATGCTCAGTAGTCTGGACAGGGCTCAAGTAATTGACTCTCCTTGCTGGTGGTGAATCTCCTGGCCCCAGAAGATCACAATTTTTTCAAATGACATGGCACCTACGTTAGGCCTTTCTGTGTATCAGGCAGGTTAATTCACTGTTTCAAATGACTGTGAAATAAAGGTTTATCTCCAGACTTTGGATCATTGCCTTAAACAGTGTCAATAACAATCTATTCTAGCTGTATATGAATTTGAGGCTAGCTTTATTTCCTCTAGAATGAATGGGCAGAAAAAAAAAAAAAGGTAGAAAGACAGAATGACAGAAAGAAAGTCTCCACTCATCTTCTTTGCACTCTATTTCATTGTTTAGTACTTTGAATTGTAGATTGAGACAGGAATCACATCTTACTCACTGTTAGTGCTATGTAGAGTGTTTTTTCATTATTCAACATTTTTTAAACAATAAAGCAGGCAAAAATAAAATCTGCGGCAGTCCCAGAAGGTCACAGATGTTTGCTGTACAGCAAACTGATTTATCCTGAGATTTCACTTTGAGGTTAGAGAGCATGCTGTGAAGAGAAGCTATTCTCAGATTTTTGGTTGGTCTGTCAGGGAAGAAAGGACTGTAAATAAGTGCTGTTTTTTGATGGAACACCAAAATGACCTCATGCAAACTTACTTTCTGTCGTGTCAGAAAATGGAGAATACTGGCAATTCAGCTAATACTCTAAAATTCAGATGGAGACAAGAATGCCTATTTCTTGTAATGAGGTTAAAGAAAGACATACCAGTATAATTTCTACCGCTTAGTGGAAATTCTTCTAACTCATGGCTAATTGACCTAACCTCTCAACCCTACAAAAAAAAGGAAAAAAAAGAAAACTTTCTGAAAATATAGATTTCATGAATATCTACCTTGAATAAATGTAGTCAGAAAGCTTTAAGCCACATGGGTATTTTGAAATGCCAGAAAAAGAGGCCTCCTACAATATTAAAGTTGATACTACCTTAATGAACTTAACAAACATCTACCAATGACACAATTTCCTTACATGTATTAATCATGACATTATGTCTTAATGACTGCATGAGGTATCTGGAGAACTAAATAAAGGAACAGCTTGAAGAAGCTGGGTTTATCACTATTACTCTCAAAATGTAGACTAACAAATAAGCAGCTAAAGGTGAGGTGTTAGTCACACCTTCTGCCACTATTTCTCCTGTAGAATATCTCATTGTTAGGAACTCCTAAGTCAGTAATTTTGGGAGAATAATTCATCTTTACCACTGGGAGGAGTGCATCTTGGGATGTGACAGTGTTAGAAGAGTTTTTAAAAACAAACAAACAAAAAAGAACAAAAAAGACGCAAGACTTGACAACTCATTTCTATTTCTATTTATTATTATTATTATTATTATTATTATTATTATTATATATTTTGGTTCCTTTTTTTGATTGTTTCTTTTTTTTTCCCTTCGTATTTTCCATAGCACCTCCTCTGCCCAGTTTAAGCCCAGAAAGTTACTTTTATTCCTAGGAATGTCAAAAATATCACTGCTGCACTTGTCACTTCTTTGATCAATGTCAGCTTCTGCAAGGGACTTCAGTTCTCTGCTCTTCACAGAAGAGTGAGCCTCGCAAGAAGCAGTACAAGATGACAGATGCAATCCTTCCCTTATCTCTTTCACATTAGTAACATTATTATTATTTTATGTTAATGTATATAGCTTCATTAGCATTTTATGACACTGTGTAGTATTTTAAATGTGACAGTGGAAGAGCATCTCTTGCCTTCAGGAACTGAAAAGTATAAGATATACCATACCTATGAAAATGATGTAGTGAGAGTCATAAAAATGGAAGCAGGGAAGAGCCTGACTAGTGAAACTAACTTAAAGGGGAAAAAAAAAAAAAAAAAAAAAAGAAAAAAAAACCCTTTCCAGAATGTCGCATTAACATGACAGCAAAGATATGTGAATGTTTAACTTCAGAAATACTATTATTTCATTATATTTTGGAATCAAATTTGGGAGCTTCATATTTCTATTCACCTTATGAACGAGTTGTTGTTTAGATTATATTTCTCATATCTTCCCAAAAAAAAAAAAAAAAAAGAAATTTTCTATTGTCTCATTTGGAGGTGGATTTGGCTTATGCTCTACTGCATGCAGATCATGACTGTGTGGGTTTTTTTAATGGCATTGTAGGCTGTTAACATCCAGGCTCTCAAAATGGTTGAAAATTCTAATTAGCTGTCAGGAATAAAAAGATTCCTCAGTTCTGCTTTAAGAAATTTAATATGCACACATCTGCACAGAGTCAAAGCAACCAACAAAGTCTCATTTAAGCCTCCCAAAATGGATAAATCCTAAATGGTACATACATCCTCTCTGGAGACTTGCAATTCATTCCTAGTGAAAGTCAAAATGAATTTAAGATATAAGTTAATTAAAATGTGTATCACTAAAAGCTGATCTTAAAGGGAATATTCTTTCTGTAAAAATATAATTATTCCAAATGCATATTATTTCCATTAGGTTCTTCTAACTGTTCATAAGACTATAGATATTACTAATGGGGTGCCATTCAGAGTAGATAAAAATTTAAATAAAGAATATTTTTGATGATGCTTAATATAATTAAACAGTTTTAAATTTTGTTCCATCACAAATAATGAATCAAATTTGCTTTTTCCAAAGCTATGTATTATAGTGTTTGCATAAATAAGGGAGAATCTGGCCAACATCTGTACCATAATTGTGCTTAATAATTCTCTATTATTGAAGTTTTTATAAGAAGTTTTAGCAATATATGGATCTTCACAGTTAACAACATTTTTCAAGGTCAAGCATCAAAGAAAAAAATATATTTAATAMCATAATATAAATTAATATTGCTAAAGCAACATTTCCAAGAACCTTTTTTTTAAAAAATATTTTTATGAAGATAGGAAAGAACATGTAAAGTTAAAGAATTATATGAGTGCTAATATTCATATCTAATTACAAATAACGGCAAAGATTTCCTTCTTTATAATAAATACCTGCACTTTACACTAATGAAGGGGAAAAAATAAGTGTGGAAAATGAATGAGGGGGTGATAATCAACAGGCAGCCAATTTAGTAATACAGCAGATCTAGACTTTGAGATTAAAAATGCTCTTAACAAAGATCAGAATAATCATAACAGTTCATTTTAATGGAACTTTTAGAGAAAATATGTTCATGTTTACAGGAAGATAGGCTGCTTTGACATCTAAATTCCCTTAGCAGTTTAGCATTTCCAGCTAGACAAGAAATGTTCATCTATTTAGCTTTTTTTATTTAGTTATAGCAGGGGTATAGATAATTTCTCAACTAACATGGACCGTCTCAAAACTTTGTAGATTCTCATGCTTGTAGGTAACCATTAGTATAATTTCCTATGTGGATGAAACTAGTAACAAATGACCTCAGAGACTGAGAATAGTGCAGTTCAATTAGTCAGTGTTTATGTAATTATATTAAAGGTTCCTGTTACACGTTTCACTCATCAGAAATAATCCAGGTAGTCCCGATTCTCTTAAGTTTGGTTCTACAGAGTGAGAGTAAGAAATCATGTAAAACAGCCTGGGGGAAAAAAAAAAGTGTTGAGGGACTCTCATCTGAAACCAATATTCTTTATTTAACTCTGTGTAGAGTGAATAAGGGGGAATGCTTCCTGCATTCTATGAAAGTCTCTCTTTCTGTTGGAGAAAGAAACAAATCTCAGAGATTGGAGCACGAAATAGTCTAGGTATTTTGGTATTCTGGTGATTGAAAATACCAGCCACTACATATAATATAACTCTAGGCTTGCAGAAAATGATAGTGTTAGACTACAGAGTCTTCCTTTAGGTTAGATTATGGGAATCTTTATTACTTCTGCCTCTGTCACTGTACTTCCCTGTCATCTTTCTCAGGTCATCTTTGAAACACTGAGAGTTCAAGGTAACTGGGGATCAATTTGAATAGTAATAATAAAATTGGATATACAGAAAGGATTAGTAGTGTAGCAAACGTGAAATAAACTTGCTCACATCATGGTACCATGGTACCTTCATGAGATTACCTTCATCCCTTTTTCTTTTTTTTTTTTTTTTTTAATCCTCTTGAAAAGAATAAACAGCTTGTTTGGACTGAATCTAGTAATGTTTGGGGCTGCATTGCTATCATCTTTCCTTTTACAACAAAAAGATTGATGTGCCCAGGTTTAACTCTGGAGGAGGTCATCAGTGTTCAGGAGAATAGAAGTGGTTTCCAGAAAGTTGTGCCCCCAACTTTTTATGACTTGTTAAATTTTCTTTTAATAAGCTCATGAAGGTGTTGATTATGAATTATTTTCTTTTATATTTCCCTCTGTCACAGGTCAGAACATGACTACATTTCAAACTAGCTAGCTACCAATCTAGGTTATATTTGTATTTATAAGGCACTATAGAGTGTATATACTGGAATAAACTCTGGACTACGAAAAAGCTGTCCTACCTTGTCCCCAGACAGACAGTTATTAAGGTCAGATACTTGTCAGCTGGTAAAGTTTAGAGTAGTTCTCAAACCTTCCCAAAGCTATTTAATGGTGAACACAGAACCTAATTTGGAGACAGAGAAAGTTAATTAATTCATGCTCTTTCTCCATACCTAACTCAGACAAGATGTAAAACAATAAGAAGATGTTGAAAAAACTACCAATTACTGCTATTGTTAATGATATTATTATTATTACTGTTATTATTCATTAGATGAACTTGAATAATAATATTAGTATTAATATAATATTAGTAGTGACAGGAAAAGTCTCAGTGTCCATGTAAGAAGAAACAAGAGTTAAAAAGGAGGTAGAAAAGAATAGTAGTGGTATTTCAGATTATTTAGCTCAAATTCTGCCTCAAGAACATAAGGGAGAGGAATTTTCTCACTTGATCTACTCAAAGAAAAAGTGTATTGAGCTTTTTTAGCAGCAAGCACCTAATTCTTCATCTGAACCACTTAGAGAATTAATGATCTATTTTAAGTCCTGGCACCCTATGAAAGACCATGGAAATAAAGATTTTCTAGACTTTTTTTCTTCTGTATTATTTGCTTAGTAGTGTTTCTCCATGCTCTACAAAATGCTCTCACTGGCTTCCTTGAAGATAGCCCATGTAAATTGAGCCAAACTAGTATTTTTGCTAAGAAATTACCCAGAACTTATTGAAAAAGTCAGATACACAGATTCAGAGAAACAAGAGTTTAGAGAATTGTTATTGTTGATGCAGTTTTAATTAAAAAATAAAAGGGAGAACAAATTTAAATATTTAATACTGATTACCATCACCATATATTAAACTGGTCCACATTTTAAAGAAAAGTAACTCTTAAAGAATTAGCTGACTTGTTTGTGATAAGACGGTGCAAAACCACTTTAATGATAATGGAATGACCACAACCACTTTGGATCAGTCTTCAAATGAATCACAAAAATCAACATAAAAAATAGTAACCAATTTCTAAATTTATTTAGCCTTCTAAGGCTTTTTTTGTTATTGTTGCTTTGGCTTTCTTTTAAATTATTTGAGAGCCTATATCCTTTTGACTCTTACTCTCAAAATGGTATTTGGCAGTATTATGCATTTCTCTAGCTGTTAATAATTTTCCGGAAGAATATGTTTCTAGGTAATGATATGTCAGTATAGAAAAAGTTATCAATTCAATTCAGTCTTATATTGACATATTATGTTAAAGGAGATATTCATTTGAAAGAATATAACATAAAAGCTTCTCTGAAACATGGAATCCAGTAAGTAACAATTTTAAAAGGAAACTGATTTAAAAAATAAGGTTTCCGTATAACTTCTTTACCTACTGGGGGAAAGGAAAAAAAAAAAAAAAAAAGGGGCAGGCTGTGATTGCTACTTTCTAATAAATTTACAGCAATTCTGAGGAACAGAAATTCCGTTTTAATGATGAAGAGAATTCTAGAACAAGATTTTGGTCTTGAACTATACCATGGTGAGAAATCCTTTTATTTCAAAAATATGCAGAACTTTCATAAGAATGAAATCTGTAGCTCAAAAAAATAACTGAAGCTAGGAGTTGGCTGTGAAGAGGTAGCTGACCTCCTCTACGCGTTGCCATGCTTAGCAATGTTCCTTAGCAACAACTGACTATTAGCTTATATCATCAGGATAGAACGGAATCATAGACAAACAAACGTTAATCATTCTGCATCAAAAGGTAGGTGTATGAATCTTTAGGGTGTTTTTTGTTTTTTGTTTGTTTTTTTTGGTCTTGCTTAGGTCACTACTCCCACAGTCATTTTTTATCAAATATTTTGGGGTTTTTTTCACTTTTTTTTTGCTTTCTCACATTATGTCAAGAAATACATACAAATCCTAAGATTTTGCTCTTGAACTTTCTTGCCATGCAACCTCACCTCTACATCCACTACTTCGCGTAACGGGTTAAATTACATTGATTTTATTTTACTCTCAGCAATTCAATATATTTACAGGAATATATGTTCTTGTAAATTTAAGAGGCAGTCATCTCCCTCCTGTGTAGGGGAAGTACAGATATTGCGCAGCCTGCCACGCTGCACATGCAGAGGTGCCTTAGGGTTTCCCAATCCTGGAGCCTCATGAGAACAACCTAACAACAAGGAAGTCCCTCTGGTATGTTTCAGTTTGGCATTATAAATGAACAAGCAAATTAAGTTTGCTATTGTGAAACAAATATATTTTCTAATACTGTTGAAAATCATTAGATTCACCTCAGTTTATAGCATGCAAAGAAATAACTGCAGGCAAAGAAGTCTAACAGGATTCTCCCATGCAGGCTTAGGCTGCTGTGGTGAATTAAGTGCCCAGAGTCGCATTACTCTACTCCAAGGAGGTAGACCCACCAGTGAGGGTCCAGGGCACCCTGGGCTAGAATCAGAGAAGGGATCGAAAGTGCAAACTAGCTCAGGTCTTTTGAAGGGAAATCATTATCTATGGAAATGGATATCTATAAATACAATGCACTCTGCCATGCACAGTCTAATAGGATTTCTTCTCTAGCACATTTAGCTTCTCTAAGGAGGACTGACCCTCTTTCTCTAACCACTTTGGAAAAAAAATGTAATGTGTCTGCCATCCAAGGAGGGAGGTATCTCGGTTTACCTCATTTCTGTGATAACTTTTTTTTTTGAAAACCAATATAGTGAATTCACTACTACGTGTGATCACAAGTACTTTCTCTTTGAAGAAATCCTCTCCCTTTTGAAAATATGTAACAGCAAAGACTAACTGTAATGCTTAATTCCCAGAGCTCTTTTCTATATGGTACTTGAAGTGAATGAATACGCAAATCATGCTAATGTAGACTGCAGTAATAATTTAAAAAGTCTTCAGTTTGAGGGATAAATTATGTGAACTGAATGATCTAAATCATTTCTGTAATACATACAAAAGTTCTTTATTAATTTTTCCAACTACCTTTTACAGTCAAGAACAATATTTGCATTGTATCTATATTCAAATATAACATAGATTTGTCGCACTGCAAGCAACCAAATAAAGAATTAGTAGTACTGCATGATTCTCATGTTAATGATACAAGTGAGTACCATTAGTTGGAGAACCTACTCCATTTTGTTACACAGCCACTAGTTGCTCTACCTCAGAAGGACAGGTCTTTTAAGCAGTTGGGCTCTTCTTCAGCATGTGAAACCACAGATATATTTGAGTATCCCCTAGTCTCACTGGACTTGTTTTGACAGATCTCCAGTTCAGGCTCTGAATGTTATTGCTGAACTGTGACGGGACCTTCCATCTTTAAGAAGAAGGGCTAATTCTCAGCTCGTTAACTTACACTTGTAGATCAGACTCTCATTTACCACACTGTGGTCACTCTGGCTTTCTATCCCTATTCAGATGTGTTTGAAAGCTTGTAGTAAATGACTCTATAGATCTTGTAGAATAAAGCCCCAAAACTATCATTCTGTACTCAGCCAGAAGAAAGCAGATTAAAGTTAGAAAAAGAAAAAAAAAAAAAAAAAAAAAAAAGGATGAAGAAGAAAGAAGCTGTTTTAGCTGTTTCCCTGTAGGAAGGTTTTCATAAATCATGAGAGTTTTGGGAATTTCAGATGAGATTTTCTCAAGATCTCAAGCTGACTCAACTTCCCTGAAAAAGAAGCCTCCTCCTCTTCACCTGTTCCCTGTTTTCCTCTTTCAATTCATAAAAAAAAAGCCCAGAATGGAGAACAATTACTAAGTTTATGGTGGCATTGCATTTATAATATATATTTAAATTAGAAACAACAGAATTTGTTTGCCAGATCTAGATGTAATTGTGTATTATTCGATACTGTCTTCAAGATCTTTTGATGCTTGTTTTAGTCTCCTAGGGTGACAGATATGGTCTTTTTGACCTTCCATCAGAGACTGAATTTGCATCAGAAACTGAGCTACTACCGGCATCAAACGAGATCATGAAGAYTTACTTTATTAACTTCTCCATTCCTCTAGAGAAACAGAGAAAAAATATTTTTTTAATGAAATGAGATTATGCATTCTACACTGAGTCAATCATATTCTAAGATACAGAAAGTCTTAAAATTACACTTGTGCTGGCTTGTCTTCTGTCACTTTATAATTAACAGCCTGCTATTTAATTAGCAGTTTTCAATGCATTTTATTAGTGAATTAGTGATGAATAAACATGTGAATGGCTTGCATTACTTTGTTGATAACACACACGAAGTGCATTGTTAACTTGATAAAATGCCTCCGGGGAATTGATACTGGAATTCTACGCTTATCCACTCCATCCCACCTTTACCATATGCTACATTGCACAAAATGATTTTATTAGCTAGTTCGAGGCTCAGAACATTGAGAACTATGCTTGCAAGCAGCAAGAGTGTTTGTGCAATGAAATGGAGCAGGACGATGATTGCGAGCGGTTCTGGGAGAAGTGGCAAGCAGAGGGAAGGGCTGTAGTTACTTACCTTTCTTTCATGTATCACCTACCTCAAAATAACCGGATTAGACAGAGGTGATGTGTGCTAGTACCTTGTTATGTTTGTCTCTGCAACAGATCATAATTTTTGACTTGAAAAGCTTGAACAGTCACGAGCTCTAATTATGAGAACATAGTAAATACTAAAGCATGTAGGCATCTTGTTTACTTCCTGTAATGGCAACTGAGCTACTGAGTTTTCAATTCCTTAAACTTCAATGTGTAAGACAAAATCACTGCTCAACTGCAGAAAATATACTAAAATGTTTGTCAGCCTCTCAACCTGTATCTTTCTGAGGAAGCTTTGAGGAACTTTCATTAAGAAATGTACAGTCAATATGAGATACTCTTACCATCTTTATAGACACCTTCTTAGAATTCTTTTTTTTTTTTCCCAAAAAGCATAAAGCATTTCTGAAAAGCTTAAATTCAAGGAGTTAAATATGCCATGGGAATGACTAAACTCAGCTTAATAAAAAATCCTATGAAAATTCAGCTTTTGTTCCTAAAGAAGATAAAATGATGCAGTACGACCTTGATTTTAGATGAGTGTGGTCTAAAAGATGACTAGTTAAAATGTTCAACAGTAATGTCATGAAAAAAATACATCTTCATCGGGAACCTTCAGCAGCTCTTGAGTCAATGAAATACTTGGATACCTTCTGATCCTATTAATTCCTAGGGACTTCCCAGCTTCAAGAGAGCTCGGCAAAGCATTTAACCACGGGTTTAGCTTTAAGCACTTTAGCCCTCCCAATGCCTTTAATAGTTTTTCAACTATATGGAAAATGGAAACTGCAGTGGGTGTTCTCACATCTTATTAGGTTTGATTTAAAGTCACTAAAATTAGCTCAACTGTGCTGATGTTGGAAAAGCATAAACTTTTTCTTATTTATAAAGATATTAAGCTCATACTATGTTCATTTTTGAGAGGATGCAAAATTAATGAGCCTGCAATAGAAATATATTAAATTGCTTAATTCAAGCACAAGTTTACTCACAAATATTAGAGGAGATCACTTCAAAAATCTKCCTAAGTTACATGAACAGTCATATACTAATTTTGCTAAACAGCTTCTATTATTTTACATTAGTAATCTCCAACTATAATTAAAGATCACTAATAGTCCACAGATTAATGTAGACTCAATGGTCAAAGTATCAAAGATGTATTACAACTTACTCTCTACAGTACAATAAACTCAAACCCTGGTTTACCAGTTGTGTCTTTAATACATTAAAAAGTCTACGCTGGCCTCCCTACTGCATGATGCTTCCAAAGAAAACAGGTTTGGGAATCACTGCTTTTAGACTCCGAGAGTAGTATTTCTGTTCACGTTGATAAGGATGCAAATTCAGTATGAAGGCAGAAGTCCAAAACTTCTGAGATGGGATTCTGCCAGCCTCCCATCTTAGCAACATCTTAAGATGCTTGTTCTAATTTGGGAAGAAGTATGTGCATTTTGTGGGATTTCTGTGACCTGTTAAATACTCAAGTAGTGTTGAATATATTTTTCAGATAAGTTGGCTTCTGATTTTTATCCTGAATATCCTTTTTTTTTTTTTTCCCCTTAAAGCAGCCAGAAGTACCTCTGAGGACAATTTCTGAATATCTATCATTCTCCTGCCCCTATACAAGAAGAGGTTTGAGTCTGCATCAACTACTGTTGTAACCTTATTTACCTCTTAATACTGAGTTAACACTGAGTTTTTTTAAAATACATCCTGTGGTATTTTCTGTTGTCAGACAAGATATAAATCTTTCACATGGCAAATTGCAGCCTGTTTCTTTTCTACAAATTCCTTGATCTGGTCGAGCATTTATATTACAGTCCAGAGACCGTTATTATGACACAATGTTCTGCCCCATTGGCGTTGCCTCTTTACAGCAGCAGATACTTGCATAACAAGTTGTGCAGAAAGATATTTTAGATAGGTATGTTATAATTACACTCCAACCACTGAACTCACAATTCCCACTTAAGCWCTTTCTCAATTTGAATGCCAGCTGCAGAAGTGGATGGCTGCTTCTGTGCTTTTAGGGGTGGATAGGGAAAAAAGTGTTTGCAGATAAATGAGTTTCAGGGACACTACACAGTTGTCAAAACATGTATGAAGTACTGAAACAGCAGTAAATATATATTAACCATCTAGATAAACATAGCCTTTACTGCTGTATAATGAAAAGAGGCAGACAATAGGAGGCAGAACTACAGAAATAATTGCTTCCATCATATCCCTTCAACTCAAGAATATCACTAAAAGGTACAATTGTTCTTGTCAATCACACCTTTGTCTCAGTTTGACTAAAACCTTCTACCTACATTAGAAATCCATTAGCCATGCTGCTTCCATGACAGGAATTTTACTCCTTGAGGGGGGAGATTTTTCTTCCTTTCCATCAAATCAGTCTCTATACTTCACTTCTGTCTCTATTTTACATGGCAGCCTGAGTCCACTGAGCTGCCTGYGTGCAGTGATTTAGAGCAACAAAATTAAAGTGAGCACAGTCAAAATGAATGACCACTTTCATTCCTATAAATAATTCATAACATTAGGACATTTTGCCTCAGCAGAACTCAACAAGTCAGAGTACTGATAGTAAAAAGGTTTTGATTATGGAAACATCGCTAGGATCCGTAACTACAGTAAACAAATCAAACAAAATATCAAGCATGAGTTCAAGATGCCACTGTGTGTCAATGTAAAATCTGAATCATTTAAGTCTGTGCTGACTGGGAAATGTGTGAAAACTCAAGAATTACAAAATGAGTATATTTTCAGAGATAATTTTTCATTTTTTGAAAATCAGGTTTCATGGGGTTTTTAAGTTGATCGAAAAAAATACATGAGGTACCGAATATCAGAAGATAGTTTTGAAACCATTTCTCCTTTTGTTATTCACTAACGAAAATGACTAGCAAAATCATGTTTTAAGTTATTTCTGAACATGAGCTCCACTTAAAAAGAAGTCTTTAAATATTTTTGAAAAATATTCCCTTTGCGTATTTCACAAGAAGGGAACAAAAACTATTAAAAACTAGAATAATGTTTGTAAAACTAGTGAGTGATATCCTATCAGAAATAAAAAAAGGTTTACTTCAGTTATATTTTTCTCCTTTTTTTTTTTTTTATTTTACACACACAGTAGTAATCTGCTAACAAAGCCATTAAAGGGGACTTTGCATAAATGGTGACCTAATTTTAGCAGATTTTAAGTAATACAAAAGGAACAAATATTTACATTTACAAATATGCCTACACACATAAAAAAGTTTAATATGATGATAATGAACTGTAAGTTTAATATGATGATAATGAACTCAGCAAACAGAAAGAGGTATCTTCTGCAACAAGCAAAAAAGCTCCTGCATAAGCAATCTGCTTATGAAGAATAAATGCTACTGAGCCATTTTTAGAAAACTCTGATGTTACAAATACAGAGTGAAACCACAACTTAATAAATGATTTGCTGTGAACATTTCTGACCTATGCTGGAAGCGCAAAGTATCAACAACATCTTAGGATAGGCTGCTAAGTAAATCAGCATGTGTGTTTTGATCTCAGTGTCTCATGTGTGGCTACTGAACTGCTGAAATCAAATCAGTGGCAATCTGGGAAATTTCAGTTAATTTGCTTTCAATCAACATAACAAGTCAATTACTAATTCAGGTAGAAAAATTTAAAAGATAATAAATAGAGAAAACATGTAGGGAAACATGTCTCTTCCCCCTGTCCCAGGCCAAGCCTCCGTCTGACACATCTCCTTCCACGTGACCACTGTCTGTGACCTTCTTCCCTCATGGCGGTGGCTGGTGGTCAGTCCCCCTGTGCTGCGGGGGTCCTCACAGTCCCTTGAAGTCCCCAGGCTGTACAGTGACAACATCCCGTGTCTCCCCCATTGCTTTCCACACGTCCTTTCTCTCTTCTCTTCCATCTCTGGAGGGGAACAGGCCATTTCCATAATGCTGGAGCCCCCTGGAACTGGCTGTGAGTGGCCCCAGGTGGTTCCTGGCCTCCAGTCATGGCTGCACGGCGACTGTTCTGCTGCGAAGGGCTGATACGCGCTCGATCACTGTGCAAATGGGGCTCTTGTACTACATACAGGCGCTGTCTGGGTTGTCTGCGTGACTCTGTGCCACATGGATTGGCCAGATGGGTCAAGCTCAATAACGTCTCCATCACCCTTCTCTGGGCCCTTAGGGATGTGTCCTGTCAAATAGGATACAAACTGGGGAAAGGGGACTATTTTACTTGTACGAGCAAGGAAAAACAAGCAGGCTTTAAATTTTGTATTAACTCATACCTGTAGCTGGAACAGTAAGAGGGACATTATTCTTTATTTGTGCTGCCATTCAGAAGGACCTGAACAGGCTACACAGTTGGATAGAGAGGAATCTCATGAGGTTCAATAAAGGCAGGTGCAGCATCCTGCACGTAGGGAGCAATAACCTCATGCAACAGTATAGGCTGKGAGTGACTTCCTGGAGAGCAGCTCTGCAGAGAAGGACTGGAGAGTCCTGGTGGACAACAAGATGACTATAAATCAGGAATGTGCCCCTATGGCCAAGAAGGCTAATGGGATCCTGAGTAGCATTGGGAAGAGAGTTGCTAGCAGGCCAAAGGAGGGAACTGGCCCCTCTACTGATTCCCGGTGAGGCCACATCTGGTGTGCTGTGTCCAGTCTTGGACCCCAAGGACAAGAGGACACAGAGCTACTGGAGAGAGTCCAGCATAGGACTACT
This sequence comes from Eudromia elegans, assembly GCA_003342815.1. NCBI lineage: Eukaryota > Metazoa > Chordata > Aves > Tinamiformes > Tinamidae > Eudromia > Eudromia elegans. The sequence continues at coordinate 218,518 of PTEX01000141.1, read as the reverse complement.
GAGATGATAAAGGGACTTGACTATCTGTCCTATAAGGAGAGGCTGAGAGATCCGGGCCTGTTTAGTCTCTGGGTCAGGAGAAGGTTCAAGWAGGATCTTGTGTGTTTTAGTATCTGAAGGGAGGTTGTCAAGAGGATGGGCCAAACAGTTCTCAGTGGTGGCCTGAGATGGGACACGAGGCAATGGGCACAAACTGAAAAACTGGAAGCTCTGTCTGAACATCAGGAAAAAATAATTTAAGAGTTACAGACTCCTGCAACAGATTCGCAAAGGGGTTGTGGCGTCTCCATCCTTAGAGTTAGTAAAAAAATACTTAAAGTCCTGGACAATGTGTTCTAGGTGACCCTATTTTAGCAGTGGGGTTGGACTAGATGATCTCCAGAAGTGCCTTCCAATCTCAGCCATTCTGTGATTGTGTAATATTTGTATTCTGTACACATTTTTCTCCTGGATTTTTTTTGTCTTTGTTTTTACTATACACTTTCCAAAGTAGTTTGTAGTCCGTATTATTCCATACTTGTCTTTTTTTTGTTCTCTAGAAGATTGCAAATGCTTTGTAAAATCTTCTTTCTTCCCTATCAGCACTTTAAAGGAGTGAGGTGCTTGGGAGGTGCTGTTTGCAAGAGCTACTCTGAACCCAAGTCAGTTCTGAAATCCATTTCTGAAATGCTTTGTGGGTGTATGTGTGTTGGGAAGAAGGGGATAAAAGCTGCTGCTTAATGACCTGGCATACAAGTCCATGCTCGGCTGTCTAGCCTCTTTCCTTTTTTCTCTCTGACATACATACTATTCCACACTTTCAATGACAGTGTTGTTTTTTTTGTTTTTTTTTTTTTTTCCAGAACAAAAAGCATTTCAAATCAATAAGCAGACTGTATAGTCTCTTTCTGAAAGTGTCCTTTTATTTTAGTATCTCTGTTAACTCTCATGGCTGGAAAAATATAGTGCCTTTTAACGTGGAGTTTTCAGTCTCTACTTTAGCCTTAGTTTTGTTACTTGGACCAGTTTGGGCATATGAGGATTTTACTTAACTGATTTCAGTGCAGTTACTTCTGATTTGCATGAGAAACAGAAAGGTGAATTAATTTCTTGACATCTGCAGAAAGCAAAGATTTTCTTACCGAGTTCACTGTTAAATTTGACTCTTAAACCAGCAGTTAGTTTAGACATGAACTTAACTTTAAGCAAGTGAAATATTGTTAAAGATACATTCGCTTGTGCAGCATTTATCCTTGTTTTCTATGAGCACATTAAACTTTTTTTTTGTAATTTAATGAAGAACTACTTTTACTTTTACCAAAAATGAAAATCTAGCCTACTAAAGCTGAATCAAACTAACTCAATTATCATAGGTCTGCTATTCAGTTCCTGCTATTTCTTTTCTTAATGACAAACTACTAAGAGCAGTAATCCCTGCTGATAATAGAGATTCCTATGGCAATTTTTCCATTTTCCTGCAGTGCCATTATCATTGTAAGTTTAATTAGGAATTTCCTAGGATATGAACCTCCATCCTTGGCATGCATGTCCACTGTGAGTGATTTTAATCTTGAGAGTTATCTTTCAAATATGAAATGAATTCCCTCTATACAAAACCTTTCTTATCTGGTAAATTTGTAAACATAATCAGAGCAGGGTAGGCTACATCAGTAGGCTACATCAGTAGTCTCAAGCTTCTGTATTTCCTCTTCAGTCCAGTTTCTTCCTGACATCTTATAGTCAAGTCCAAGTAATATGATTTATATGATTTATATGCACACATGTCTATGTAAACATTTGTGTGTAATGCATAACTATTTGGTCTCCTGAGGGAATTGGACCAAGCACACTTGGAAGAACGCCCAGTGAGAACCCGCTGATTGAAGTCGAGGTGGATGTACTGAAACCCATGCAGATAGGATTGCAAAACATGTAAACAACGGGACTCAGMYRTGYGTGCGGTTTCCGGAGGCAGCAAGGGACCTTGAGAAGAAGGAAATGAGTAGCTACCGTATCGCCTCAGCTGATAACCAATCTTGAGCTTAGATTTTGCAATATGTATTAGCTAGTTATCCGCCCGCCAATYGCATGTGTACGCGRTAGCGATCAGGAAATAAGAATGGTATAAAAGAATGTGCTGTTTCGAATAAAGACGGATCTTGCTTGCACTCACGCTTGGTCCCCATCTCTCAATCGCGGCAGTCTCCTTTAGAAACTATCACTATGTGATATTCTGCTCTGGTGATGCAAAAAATACACAGCTCATACTGTGTTAGCTCAAGGTTTTGCTAAGTATATTGTTATTGTTTTGTGCTAAGTATATTTTTGCTATTTTATCKTTATTTCACATTAAAAAAAATCAAATAACTGTGCATTCCTCCTTAAAATAATATATTTAATGAAAAGTAACTGAATTTCAACAAGGTTATATCTTATCATGCCAAATTCCACTTCATAATAAAGTTAAATCTGAAGCATTAGTGGGATTGGCTAAGCATTCTTTTTCTCTGACACAGTAAAAGTCAACTTTTTTATTTTTTCCATTACAATGATTCCTAGGGATTTCCTTCAGGGGGTTGATTTTTTATGCACACACGGTAAGAAGCAGTCTTTATTCTAAATATTTCTGGTATAAGTTCTGAAAGAGATACAACATGTGAGTGACATTAAGGATACTCTGGCTAAAAATCAAAGCTTTATATCATTAGTTATGTATATGTAACTTTTGCATGATAAGAATTGAGTGTTTTATCTAGGTAATCACTATGAACTTAGTGGAAGTGCAACAAGAAATCTGAATTCTCTTTTTAATAAGACGATAATTTTTTTTTCTATGAATGATTTTTGTCTTATTAACAGTGATCATGTATCATCATTCATCACTTCAGAAAGGTAAGTTGCGTACTGTGGTCTTCAGAACCTAAGCACAGATAGAAAAAACAATTATTAGATATCTGCTACCCTGACTGATGGAAGAATTCTTCAGTCATGTTAACATGAATATCAGCAAATTGAAAGAAAATAAGCCAACATCTCATAAATTTCTCTGCATCTGAAATCCATGGGCTTATTCCTCAGAAATATCAAGGAAGGAGAAATAAGCCATCCTTTGATCTCCTGCATTAAAAAGTTATTCTTACTGATGTCCTCTCTTTGCAATATCAACAGAAGTGCGTATACATTAAAAAAAAAAAAAGTAAAAATCAACCCTTTTCAGACAGTCTGGAAAATTCAAACTTCTTATTTCTGACTGTTCTGACTGTCCACTTTAGGACTCACATGGCTTGGCTAATTTCACTTGACATTCTCACAGTTTAGAATGTGAAACTGAGGGTACTCTAAGCTCTACAAAATGAACTTTAAAATTCAGCCTGCTGAATTATGATGGCTTCATACTGCTCTAATTGAAAGTGCCAACTACCATTAAAATGATGTTTAACAATATCACTATAAATAAAAAGCTTTACTCATATATGTGGGAAAACACTTTGTCCATTAAAGGTCATTCAAGAGATTTTCTTTCTGTTCACAGGTACCTTTAATTGTGTGGTTCCATAAATTATTTGGAAGTATGTGAGTTCAATGTCAAGAGAGGTAGCAGTAATGCTCCCCTGTCTGTGAAAAAGTATGTGGAACAAAGGAAATAGCCACATGATTCACTGATAGGAAGAAGAAAGATTATTACATGAGCTGCTATTCTGATTTCTACTGCATGCTCYTGTGTGATGAGAGAGTAGTGAGCAAGCACCTGGATTTTGATATTTTAGTCCAGATATTTAGTGCAGATATTGATATTTAGTACAGAAATTTAATATATAAATGATTTATATAATGATTTATAAATGGAGATGACTGTTTTAAAGAAGCAAAAAAAATTATTCTTCCTTCCTTACATTTTAATGTTTTCATTGTTTCTTTGTTGCATATTTAAAGAACTCTATATTTATGACAGGATTGAAAGATTTTCATTAGCTATATACCTTACAAGAGTTTTAATTTGTCAGCTGGCAGATTTATATATGTGTTACGTATGATAAAAAATGAAACTGTACTTGTTATAAATGGGATTCATAATGGGATATGAAAAGCAAAAGCAATACATGTCAGAGTGAAAGAACAAACAGATTATGGCTTCCGATGCTTAAAGACCATGCATCTTTTATTCATAATGGATTAAAATTAATGAGGTGCATATAGGTTGAAAATATAAGATAAATGTTTTAAAATGGCACACATGGAATGGCTGATATTCATTAGAATTAATGCTTAGGTGATGAAATGCTTCAGAGTAGCATCGTTCTTTTAATATGTCATCATTTCCATTGATCTGCAGTAGTAAGAAGACATGAACTTCCTACTTAAACCAAATAGATCACAACTTCAGCTAATTTTTCTTTCCATAATTGCTCAAATCAGTCTTGATCTTGTTTCAGGGCCTCTTGTAACAGAACAACCAAAATGCTAATAACTTATGCTTCCTTCCTCTTGATTCTTATTTTGTCATCCTTTTTTTAAAAAAAAAATCTAACAAGCTAAGACCTCATTATATGAAGTGTTTTACAAAAAAATCCTATAAAACTTGAGGCTTACTGAGTGATCTTCCTCTTGTGTCTAAAGATTCTCACAATTTTGTGCCTTGAGGTATATGCATTTCTGTTTTATACAATATGTTAAAATGTTAAATATRCTTAATAATATCAAGAAAATATATCCCCAAAGCTCAACTGTGGTTAGTATTTAACTAAATTGCGACTATGTCAGTAGAGTCAAAATGTCAACAAACTAGTTATAAATGGTGGCCAATCATTAAATCATCAAGTTCCTTCTAAGTATAGCCAAACTTCATGCTGCCTGAAGTGGCTTCTAAAATGCCGTCTGTCTATCTGATTATAAATTCTAACTCAATAATGTTCCTGAAGTTAATTAATTTAACAGCTCAGGGCCTGTTACATATTTTAACAATGGAACTTAATTATTCTCTGATGTATGAACCTCAACCTTGGGGCCAATTATAAAATTTCCTTTCAACATGTCTATTCTTATGGCATCATTAAAGTCCTCCCTCCTTCATTCCTTCCCTGGAATTAATAAAATGCACATTTTGATAGTCTCAACAAGCAGATTTTTGTGAATTGTGTGTGTCAGACAAGTACATCCAACTTGCTTTGTGTCCCATCTCAGGATTTGTAAATATGGAACACAGACGTGGAAACTGTTCTAGGGAATAGTTTTCTGGAACAATGTTTACAGTCATTGAACTTGTCTCTGCATTATCCGCTAAGGGTATGCATATGCTTAAGGSAGTCTTTCCCAGAAGTGAGGAGTGTGAAAAGGCTAAGATCTCCACTAGGTCTGTAAGAGCAAAATTCTGAAAGTAATGGGAAAAGGGATGTTGGGGCAGGAGGGAGATAACAAATTCATTAACTCTTGGTTCTTGAAATGTGGTGACTTAAACTTCAGGCAAAGACTTACATGAAGAGCTGGAAATGATATTGCCAAATGCAAGGAAAATAAGATAAAAAAGGGAGTTTGTGGTAATTTGAAATTAGGAATAGATACTAGGTCAAGGAAGTATAAAATTTACATCATATATTCTTCTACTTGGAAGTTTGTTGATCTTCTAGCTCTAAAGAAGCTTGAAAAAAACCTGAGGACAGCAATGAGGAATTCGAGCACTTGTCTATGTAACCTACTACACTTTTCAAAGCTGTGATTATGTCTAATCCCTATGGAAATTCTGAGCACTTTCTACTGTCTGGTTCATCAGAGTTTCTTATTTAGTATACAATTTATACAAAGTATATGCCATTTTTAAGAATAACTGTGATGCTGTACAAATGGGGCTGTAATCAATGCCATAGGATATCATTGTAATCGAGATACTCATCCACATTTAGATACATGATTTCAGCTTGTATAAAACCTATCTCAGTAACAGTGTTACTGTCATTGTTTATAGTACTCAGTGGACTTCTGAGAAGCTTTTGGAAAATAAAACTACTAGCAAAAATCAACAGCATATTGAGGACAAATAACAAAATAAACTAATAGTAACATAAAAATCCAATAGACCATTGGCACAATGATAATTAATTCCATTTGAAAACTAAAACTTTTACTTTGCTTGGGGGGAAATCATTGATCTTTTTAGCATATACTGTATGTAAAGCAATAAAAAAAATTGAGTCCCTATCTGGGAATATTTTGCTTCTTTTTCTTTTTCTTTTTCTTTTTCTTTTTCTTTTTCTTTTTCTTTTTCTATTTTCTTCACCAGAATATTAGAAATGTAATTTCACTGAGGTCTGTGGTTGTATGCAGTATTTACACAAACCAGAGGTCTGGTTCTTTCTTAAAACATCACAAATCTCACCATTGTATTTGTATGTGAAATACGAGGTATTATAATATGGAGCTCTACATGGATTTGACATGCACTCATCTAAGTCACATCTTGCAATGATAAAATTGATATATTAACATTATTTTATATTTTTATATGCCTTTTGTATGGAAAAAAATACCACAAAAGGTTTATGGAAGTTAATTATTGCATAGTCTTTRCTTTTTTCAACACTCCAGTTCCATGTTGCAAATGATTTCCTGTGCCAGAGTGCACGGATGGTGCTAACATCATTATCTGCATCTGCTGCTACTCTTGCAGATTAGAGCAGTCCTTTAAGGCTGCCTTATTTCCATGTGTATATTTGGCTTCTGAAGTGYACACTTGGATGATATACTTGTTTAGCATACTCTGTCACTTTGAGATAACCCATAGACAAAATAAAAATCTATATTATGCTGTCCAAAAGAGAAAAAAAMCCCTCCTTCGTGGTTTTGGTTTTTTAATTATGATTTTCTTTGCTTTTTTGACTTGTKATATTTAAAACAGTTGCTCCTGATCCAGCAGATCCTGCTTTTTGATATATGTTGTGTTGCTGATGTCAACAGGAGCAGTTATGTTATTAAAAGTACCATTGCTTGTGTATAGTTGCAGATAGAAACCATTTTTGTGGGATAGTTTAGTGCAGAGCTCATCTTTGAAGGCTCCAGTGAAATCAAAGCCATTATTACTGTACCCAGTACAGCGACATGCCCAGTAATGGCAACAGTTTGGCAAAAAACTGATTAAACTAAGATAGTGATACTACAGAGACATGTAATGTACATGCTTGAGGAGAAYAGTTCCCATAATTAAAAGAGTAGTGCTTTGCTGGATTAGGGACTGGTTTTGAGACAAGGCTACAAAGGACCTTGACCCAGTTGGCTGGACGTTTGACTYTAGTTTAATTCTCTTCTTCTTTCTGTAACTTAACAAGAGAAAAAGCTATTGATCAGAAGTTCAACAAAAAATATTCTTGCACGTACAGTAAATGTAGCATTATCAGAATGGAGGAAATTAAAGATTTTGTTGACAGCATAATTGTTCATTGATTGCTTTTATGTTTTTTTTTTATGTAGCATGTACATACCTGTTAGAATTAAATTTTTATCCATTTTATAAAATAATACCAACTGGTATGATTCTAAAAAGAAATACAGGAACACCCACAGGATGTCAAGGTCTAGTCAACATCTCTCACATGAAAGATGTAGCTATCATAATTCCTGATTTCTCTGTCACAATACTATTCAAACTTAAGGCAGTTTTCTGAAAACAAAACCATTCAGATTTGCTGTTCTAAGATGAYTGTATTTGTATTTCATGGAATTTTATGTCTTTAACACCTTGGCAGCCAAATGTACTCTCAAATTAGGGTGTCAGTACAGGTAGAAGCAGTAATAAAATCCTGACCTCACTTGGAGGGGGCTGTTCCTGTAAAGGTAACGATCTGTCAATTAATTAGTGTTTCAGTCAATATTTGCAGTGTTTGAAACAGTATGTGCTTATTTCTGGAAACCCTATGAAGATTAGGCCATAGCTCATGACATAGATTAATTTATATTAGGATTTATAGAAAGCCAAGAGAATATCATATAGTTGGTTAATTACATTTATTGATTAATGAAAAATGAATGAAACCAAAATCTACATTAAAATGTTGTGTCTTTGATAGCTTGATATTTAGTGACTTTTGCAAATGTTTCGTATAATTTGTGAGCATATTATATTTGAAGCTTTCAAAGAGAAAAAAGTATGTTTCCATACCATGTCTTCCAGCTGAAAATATATATTCAGAGTTACTGTCTGCCTAATAGCATGCAAATGAAATTGTAATACTGCAAAGCTGTGTGTCAGTGAAGGCTAGGTACAAGTTGTTCCCAGASCTATGTGAAAAATAGTGTAAAACAGATGATGTGTCATTTTAGAGAAATTAGGTAACTTTATAAAAAGTAATTATATTTGAATGCTATTTAAGACTTATCTTACATTTATTTTCTTGATCTATCATCTGATTAAACTTTACCAGTAGTTTTATAGCTACTGCTCCTGCCGGCACAGCACTTTTATTAGCTGCATTTTTTTTTAATTAAATTTCCTATTACTGCAATATACAAATAGAAAATCTATTAMTATGTCTGTATTCTGTACTAATAAAATACCAATCTCTAGAGACCAATTTGTATAGAAAATATATATATACTGGGGGTCGTTTTAAATGTAATACTTTGTTATAAGCTTTCCTGCATCTGTCCTATAAAAAGAGATATAAATGAATTCTCCTAGAGGTTTTCACTTTGAGAAAAAATACTAGGCTAGATCTAACTTTCACTGAAGTTGATTTGGATCATACTTTTATCTCTACCAAAGATGGAAGCAGACCTAGTAAGAATACAGCAACTATAGGGTTTTTCAGTTATGTTCTTGATAATCATACAGGGTTGAAAATTAAAAGAATATTGAATCTTCTCTCCTACAATTGTTTGTGCTTCCATTCTTCCTGGTTTCTGTTTCTTATTTAAGTTAAAGTGGCACTGACTGCACTACTTTTTCCTAAGTCAAAAGGAAAATATTGGAATTTTGAATCCTAAATCAGCCATTTAGCAGCTTACTGTGCATTCTTCATGGCTATATAAATGGTCTAGGCTACAGTGATGGAAAAACAACCAGAGCTCAAATGATTAGTTGATGTTGTACTTTGTCGTCGCTATGTTTTGTAGGAAAGACCTGGCATRTAAAAACTTAATTAGATAGATCCTAAGCTTTTTTTTTTTCCTGAAAAGTTGACTACTCTACACTGTATAGTAGTCTAGATTCATTCAGTTTATATAAATATTATATTTAATATTTAATTTTATTAAATATTAAATAAATATTTATTTTTTAATTTAAATATTAAATCGCATTATGCAGGATGATTTATGAGTCACAAGAACATCATGATTTGAACCTAGGTTACAAATGCTCGATGCTATTATAAGATACTTTGAATGTTCTCTCAGTGTGTGGAGTATTAGACTGTAACATATTTCCTCTATGTGAGGAAGTATCAGTCTTCACTGTGATTCTCTCAGACGTTTGGTGGACAGTTACTTTGATGACAGTACAAATAAGGGACTGACCTGCTGGAAAGCAGCTTCCTGGAGAGGGATTTGGGAGTCCTAGTTGACAACAAGTTAACCATGACTCAGTAATATGCCTTCGTGGCCAAGAAGGCCAGTGGAATCCTGGTCTCCATCAGGAGGAACATTGCCAGCAGGTCGAGGGAGGAGATCCTACCCCTCTACTCAGCTCCAGTGAGGCCACATCTGGAGTACTAGGTGCAGTTCTGGCCTCCCCAGTACCAGAGGTAGGTAGAGTTTCTAGAGAGGGTCCAGTGTAGAGTGACAAAGATGATTAAGGGACTGGAGCATCTATCTTACGAGGAAAGACTAAGCAAGCTGGGCCTATCTGAGGAAGAGAAGACTTAGAGGGGATCTGATCAATATGTACAAAGACCTGAAGGAAGAATGAAAGGGGAATGATGCCAAACTTTTCTCGGTGGTGGCCAGTGACAGGACAAGGGGTAACGGGCATAAGTTGAAACACAGGAAGTTCCATGTCCATATGGGAAGAACTTCTTTCCTGTGAGGGTGACAGAGACCTGGAACAGCCTGCCCAGAGAGGCTATGGAAGCTACTACTTTGGAGATCTTGCAAACCTGCCTGGATGCCACCCTGTGCCACGTGCTCTGGGTGTCCCTGCTTGAGCAGGGAGGTTGGACTAATCTCTAGAGGTCCCTTCTAACCTCAACCATTTTGTGATTCTGTGAAGACAGGTCAAGGCAAATGCTGAAATTTTATAGCTCACATTCACTTTTAAGGGAGGTGAACATGTTCAAGGTCTTCTAGATTCAGACCATTAACTAAATGACCAACAGCCAGCACTTATATGAAGTTATTAAATAACAGTGTGAGATACTGTGGTTGCTACATGTAGAGCTGTAACTAATCTGAAACCACAGGGACCTGATTGATAGGCATAAGAAGGCAGTTATCAAGATGTACAGTAGCAGTGCTAGATGCTAGACCGCCACCATGTGCTATCAAATACCTGCAATTATGTCTTGTAGCCACTGTTGACAAATACAGATGGGTATCAGTAACAGTTGACAACATTTATGTCTCTTACAACACACTCATTGTGGGATCGATTCAGCATTTATTTGTTATGATTCTTTGCAATAATCCATTTTTCCTGGAAGTCACAGAATTAATTTATTTGTCACGCACCTGTGAACACCTGATCTTGCCATCAGTTTCCTTGGAGGCTGGTTACTCCAGAAACCTGAGAAGCCTCATAGACATGAGAGAACTGTTCCTCTTTCTCGGAATTATATCAAAACACTATACTGATTTGTGGCGCACAAGTTAAATATAAATTGATTATGAAATAAGGAACACATTTTGATTGCAAAATGGCTGTATGGTCTTATGACCTGAAATCAGCATTTATAGCACTGAGCAAAGAATGTTTTCAGGTTAGCACTAGGACTTCCTTGACAGTGTCAGAGAGCAATTTCTTTTTTTAAGTTTTGTTTTTTGGAATGTTATCTTCAGAATGATGTTTTGTAATAGTTCTTATTTACAGTTAGACTCATCTTTAGCAAAAAACATGTTTTAATGATAGAAGGAACCCTATATGGTCTCTCTCATTTCCTGCTTTATTTTAGATATGTATTACACAGATAAACACACAGGTGTGTAGTTATGGATGTCCATCTACAAACCCTCTGTAATATAGTGTATGTTCCTGTTTAAGAATAACAGGAAGTCTTTTTATGAAGTAGCTTAAGTTAACAGAGTGTAGTCATGATACATGCATGCAGAATTAGAAACTAAAAGGAATTATATCTATATTATTCATATATATGTAAAAAAMCATGAATAGTAGAAGAAATGCATGCATTAAAATGTGAAAAATGAATGAAGTATTAAAATATTTATATTTGTATGTTTTCATTTTTTAATGATTTTTTAGAATTTTTAGAGTTCCTTCATTTTTTTATTCCAAAATGTTATCTGTAGTGTTATTGTCATTTTTATGGATTAATATTTTTATGAAGTATTATTAAACAGCTTTGTAAACAGTCTAAGTAAATTAAGCAGTAGTGAAGACACACTGTTGACTGACATCTCAATATTTCTTAAGTACCTCAGTCCCAACTGCTACCAGATTACGAAAAACTATGTCTTTTTGAGGTGGAACTTGTGTGCCTTTTCATGACAAACCGTGGATGTAATGCCCTTTCACTACCTTGGATCTCTGTAATAGTATGATACAGTGCATGGTAAATGCACAAGCAGAGAGAGAGTGTCAGTTTAGAGAGTAAAAAGTACTCAACATAAGCATGCTCTAGAATCATGTCAATAATCTATTTTAAAACTTGAGATACTATGCCTTCAAATTACATTAATTAAGTGCCTCCACTGTACAGTTTGTCTTTATCGTGTTCTACTTTTATACTTTTCCAAAACAGAATGAACTAAGTTCTTAATCCCATTTTACTAGATAATGGACTATTGCACATGTATATTATTGAGAGTATTATCTAAGATATAAATATAGGCAGTATTCCTTCGTAGCTTTATATGAACTCCACCAAGATCACTGGTATGTGTGTGTGTGTGTGTGTGTGTGTGTGTGAGAGAGAGACAGAGGCACTTCTTAGGCTCTTAAATCTCTTAAAGAAGAAATACCAATTTAATAGTGTCTTGATTTTCCTCACAATATCACAGAATCACAGAATCACGGAATACTTAGGGTTGGGTTTAAAGGTTAACCTTTAAAGATCATCTAGTCCAACCCCCCTGTTCCAGCACAAACACCTAGAGCACATGGCACAGGGCATCCAGGCTGGTTTAGAAGATCTCCAGAGAAGGAGACTCAACAATCTCTTCAGGCAGCCTGTTCCAGGGCTCTGTCACTTCTACAGGAAAGTTCTTGCTCATATGGAGATGGAACTTCCTGTGCTTCAATTTGTATCCATTACCCCTTGTCCTGTCACTGGCAACTACCAAGAATATTTTAGCCCCCTCCTCCCTACAATCATACCTCAGGTATTTATACATATTGATTAKATCCCCTCTCAGCCTTCTCTAGACTAAATAGRCCCAACTCATTTAACCTTTCCTCATATGGTAGTTACTCCAGTCCCTTAATCATTGTTGTTGCTTGTTGCTGAACCCTCTCTAGGAGCTCCACATCCCTCTTTTACTGGGGAGTGCAGAACTGCACCCAATGCTCCAGGTGYGACCTTACCAGGGCTGAGCAGAAGAGTAGGGTCCCCTCCCTCGACCTGCTGGCAACGCTCCTCCTCATGCAGGCCAAGATCCAATTAGCCTTCCTGGCCATGAGGACACATTGATGGCTTATGGTTAACTTGCTGTCAACCAGGACTCCCAGATTCCTCTCCAAGGATCTGCTTTCCAGCAGGTCAGCCCCTAATCTGTGCTGGTGCCTGGGGTAATTCCTCCTCAAGCGCAGGACCCTGCACTTGTCCCTGTTGAACCTCATGAGGTTCCTCTCCACCCGACTCGGCAACCTGTCCAAGTCCCTCTGGATGGCAGCACAGCCCTCTGGAGTGTCAGCCACTCCACCCAGTTTGATATCATCTGCAAACTTGCTCAGGGTGCACTCTGTGCCGTCATCCAAGTCATTGATGAACAAGTTGAAGAGCACTGGGCCCAGCACTAACCYCTGGGGGACCCTGCTGGCCACAGRCCTCCAACTAGACTYGGCCACGTTTATCACTGCCCTCTGGGCTCTGCCATCCGGCCCGTTCTCGATCCACCTCATGTCAAGGCCACTTTTCCGGACTTTTCCTATGAGGATGTCATGGGAGACTATGTCAAAAGCCTTGCTGAAGTCAAGGTAGACAACATCCATGGTTCTCCTCTCATCCATCCATCCAGTCACCCGACTGCAGAAGGCCATCAGGTTTGTCAAACATGACTTCTGCTTGGTGAATCCATGCTGACTAGTCCTGATCACCTTCTTTTCCTTGATATGCATAGAGAGGGTCTCTAGGACGAGCTGCTCCAAGTGAGTTTTTGTCGGATGCTATGGACAAAGAAGAGAATTATTTTTGATTATAGAAACCTGGCAAGGTTCCCTTGCTTCTGCCACTGTTGTAGCTGATGGCATGCTGCACGACCAGTTACTGCAACTCATTGAGATATCTGTACCCTGGCTGAATGTATGTCACTATTGCTTGTGAAACTATCTACAATGAAGCAGAAATATCTAGGAAGGAAATGACAGAGACGTTAGTTCTTTATTTACATATATATATATATATATGAAATTTCAACATGTTTTGTTGAATAAATCAAATAGTGGAAAAGTCACTTTTGGTTGAGATGTTAGTTTACAGGAGCAAAAAGTTTTCAGTTAGCCTGAGGATATGTATGTGTGCATGTTTGTCTAAGAGTCAGGGAAAAGGATGGGGATTTTAAGTTAACTCAGTCGTTCAAAGATTTGTAGTACAGGTTATACATTATCATCTAGTTTAGGGAAAAGCAGGATGAAGTCTGCTAATGTCTGCTGATATTACTGTATTTCTGTAGAACTTTCCTAAAGACTATTTTCTATGTAAAAATGATGTCACATATGTTCTGCCAACAATGCACACATCTTTGTCTTCACTTGTTTATTTCATTTTGGTTCAGGACCAAATGTGGCCTGACACTTCATGTCATTGATAGTTCATTGATAAGTAGCTCGTAAACAACAGGAGATGTTGAATCAAAATAATAAAAGACCCAAGAAGATACTTGTTCCTTAAATTGCTAGCATTTTCCTCATGCCTACTTTTTTTTTTTTTTTTTTTTTTTTCAAGGGAACCCTAAATGGTAGCAATGAATGAAATTCTTGAGTTCTTAGCTCTGTATTCTCATGTCATACAGGAATAGTCTATATTGCAACTGCAGTTACACTTTTCTTACCTTAGCTGGGAATTCTCATGAGCAAAGGAGACACTCATATATAAGAAAGCAAGTTGTTCCTCAGCTAGCAACTGAGAATATGACCTACTTTCTCATATACTCTTTCCCTTGCAATCCTTTCTCTCATTTTGAATTAGTTGCCTGAGAATTGTGAGTAGTGCAAAGTTACACTGACTTTAGTTGAGCTCTGGATGGGCATAGGAGAACTCCTTTGACCTTGAATGGTTAGGTTTTATTGCAATTAAATAAAGAAAAAAATTAGGTAATTTGTAAGAAATGAGATGTGTGTTAAACACCAAAACAGTTTCAGTGACTCCCCTGACTCCCCTTTTTTTCCTTTCTTTTCTTAAACTGCATAGAAGAAATGACAGTACCAAAGGTTTGTTCACTCATTGTTTTCGAGTGAGTTTAGAAAAAAGAAAATGTTTCTGTTCTTCTCCCCTTACCTGAAAGAGAAAAAGGACCAGCTACCTCCTACCAGCTTTGAGGTATTTTTCAGTATAGAAGCGGTATGATTTTTAATAAGTTTAGTTAATGACAGGTCAAAATTTTCTATTCAGCTAGGAAAGCACTAGTAGTCTTGTTGTTCTTGTTTGGGTTTCCTAGTTAGTTTGACTTTTTTTCCTGACATGGAATTACGACCTGAATGAAACTTGTGTTCACTGTAATGCTCTTCTATCATCAGCTTTTCTCATGCTGAATATCAATTCACTTTCTTTAATATTGTTTTTCACTTAATGAAGGCAAGGCTTTTGCTGCTATTGAAGTCTTGACAAATATATCT
Source organism: Eudromia elegans (assembly GCA_003342815.1). Lineage (NCBI taxonomy): Eukaryota > Metazoa > Chordata > Aves > Tinamiformes > Tinamidae > Eudromia > Eudromia elegans. The sequence goes on along the minus strand of PTEX01000141.1, from coordinate 203,391 downwards.
CTGCTAATCGGAAAACTTGAAATTTTAATGTTTATACAACAGGAATATAAGTGAGTATGTAAAGCTCAGCAGATTATTTTGATTAGTATTTATGATCTAAGAGCCCTGATTTGCATATGGGAAAAAGATTTTTCTGCATGTTCTCATGTTTGAATTTTCATTCTGATATATTTTTTGTCCCTTGAAGGAATGCAGAGAACACAGACAAAGTGATATTTTTTCATGCATATATTAAAATATACGGACGGAGTTGGCTTCAAGAAACACGAAGAAGCACTTATTTTCAGAAAAACAACACACATAAAGAGAGTTCTGAATAGTTTGCTGACATCTGAAGTTGAATTTGGGTAAAAACAAAGTGTAAATGTAGAGTAGTTTTGTGATGACTCAAGGAATGAACATTCTTATTTTGGTTTAAGAGTGATTTGTGCCTCTTTCACTATAATCCATTAAATGCATGGGCAGACAAATTCTGATAGAAATCATTCAATTATTGTGATCAAGTCAGTAATAAAATGGCCAGGAATACCGACAAACTAGGAAGGACTTAATTGAATATTCTTGTTACTCTGAATGAAACAAAGAAATGCTGAGAGCAAAACTGCTCTGACAGACTGATTGCTCACATGTACAAACCACATCTTTTCAACTTAATGTCTTGAACTGGCTAGACAGGTAAATAGGTTGTAAGCAAATTTAAATGTAATGCTGCAGTGATTAAAGTCACCTTCCAGCTTCTTAACATTCAAAATTATTTTTTTCCAGGCTTTTTTTCCAGAATAAACTTGAATTTAGGTCTAGGGAAAAAAAAAAAAAAGGCCCACAGTCCAAGTCTTATGTACTCACAAAGGCTTTTATTGTGCCTAGCTAAGCATTCATCCTGTTTGGACACATCATGTACCTGATATCTAGGAAAAAAMCCCAGTGTTATAAGCAGGAGAAAACAAAGGCAAACACACTCAAAATAGGTACTTACATGCTATATTTCCAGGTGATTGTTACTTATCTCAGAGAATAATTTACTATTCTTCTCTGGATAAGGAATAGAAGTGCTTTCAGTTCAGATTTGTCACATGATGGCAGTACATTAATCTTCCTCATCAGTGGCATTGGAGGTAAGACCACTTAAGCTTCCTAATAAATTCATAATTGTTATACTAGGATTTTGGCCCTAATTTATCTTGCATCTTCAATTAGAAAAATCCAACTGTCAGTGAGTCTGCAGGATACCACGCACTCCTAATGATAAGATTCAATCATATTATTATTTGCTGTTATAATTTTGTTCACTTATCTGTTGAGAAATTTTAACTCCTCCCTATTAGTTTGTTTGATATTCATGAGCAAAGAACATGCTGGCAATTACTTTTAATGTTAAGGATTTTACAATTTATTTTACAAAACAGGATACTAAAAGTCAGAAAGTCCAATCCTCATGTAGCTYCCAGAATAAATATCTTCATTCATGAAAGTCAGATTTTACTGACTTGGCATTTCTGAAAATGAAGTCACTTATTCTAGAGTTCCATTTTTAGACACTTTTAATTTTGAAGCATCAAATATCTTTTTTCCAGACCATCAAAAGCAGGAACTAGCTGGTTATGTCAATATAACACTCAGAGTGAAGACATGAGTATGTTTCAAACTGACCTTGAGGTAAAGAAATAGAGAAGCCTCTAGATAGAGAAGTCTGCAGCTGGGGTGGACTTGTACACCACTCATCCCCCAAAGATGAGTAGCATGGATGTTAGATCTTCAGTGCCATTTCATGCCATCCAAGCCTATTGGATCACGGATAGGCTACAACAACTTCCATTTGCAGCACCAGACCATAGCTATCTTGCCACAGATGTCTGGTAGGGACTGCAATAATATTAAGCATGCCAACTAATAATTAACCAAACTCAGAATAAGAAACTTATACATTGTTATCACTGGCAATTTTTCCTCACAAGGGTGCTTCTTAAGACCAGCTATCACCCTAATAAAAGGGAGATATGTCTGTCGTGCTATTTTATCCATAGTTATTTCTAAGGCAGCCTGACATAAATAGGACATTTAGGTATTTTTAGAACGCAGATCTTTTCTATAGCAAATATGGAAATTTTGGTTGGAGTGGGTGTGAGGAGGAAAACCAGAAGTAGAGTTCTAATTTTTATAAATCTGTGTAGCAGCAGTGAAATTAAGAAGTCAGAAATATTTAGAATTAGTGTGTTTGAAGAAATTTAAACAGTATCCCTGCCTAATGGTTTTGTAAGAACTGCTCAAGAAACATTTTTCACTAATATTTTATGACTGCAAGTGTAGACCTATGAGGAGTTCTTGGAAAGGTACTTGGACTGTTTATCTGCAGCAGGACTTGAGGCCTGCTCTTGTCTTTGGCAGAACAGAGCCAGTCCAGACAGCCCCTGTTTCAATCACACATAAAAGAGGGGATAGTCAGAAGATGGTGGAATAGACACTTCAGGAAAAGATATTCATAATGTCAAGTATAATACTTTTTTTATTCCTTTTCTTTCTAGGTGAAAATTTCAGGAAAAACAATTGTGAAACTTATGGGAGCAAGAGTTTTTTTTTTTAGTCTTCAACAGCAAAGTAGTTCATCATTTTCTAAAATGTCTTTTGTTATCCAAAGACACGTATAGAGCACATATGTCAGACTTCATTTTAAAAAAACCCAAACCATAAATGTAAACATATGAGACTGGAATAGGAACAGGGTCAGGGAATGCAGCTCATGGGCTCAATATTGTCTTTTAAAAGTCATCTTACAAAATCAGAGTTGCATAATGTCTCGATATATTCTCCTAGAAGAGCTGAATTTGAGGTTGTATATAAAATTGGTAAAGAAGTATTTGAAAACTCTTATATTGAAATCTTGTGAATAAAGACTGCCAGAGCAAATCAGCCCAGAAATCACTACAGAATACAGTAGTGCTCAGGGTTATGCAACTTCAGAAATTATTTTCAACATTCAGCAGAGAGTTTCAGAGCTGTCTACAAAACTGTATTAATTTTTAGTACTATATACCTTAGTTTAYCTTATAGCATTTTGTACCTATACTGGACCAGACAAGCATTCCAGCAAACCCTATGCAAACCCCACTACTCTCTAGTAATTCTAGTAGAGACAGACTATAAGAGCTGCATTTGATTAAATTCAGATGGAAGTCCATTAAGAGTTCTTATTAATGTAAAACTCATTTTTGTTTTGTTTATCTTATTATGAATTTCAAACTCATTTGAACACTGGTTGCTAATGGCAACAAACACCTTGACACGGTGTGTTTTTGAAAAAGCACGTCAGATTAAACTGTACTGCAATTTAGTATTGCTAATAGATATTTTTAGTATTAAAGCTTTTGTGAAGCATTATGTTTGCCATATATTGCTTGCTAAGAGTTTATTTTAAAGTAAGTGCTTAAAGACCTCTTATGGAAATAAATTAAAACAAAAATATATCTGTGAYGGGAAGCATTCTATTATAAATCCTTTATTTGAAGTGATGTCACCTATTGAGGGCACATAGGGCAATCACCTGCCAAATAAGAGTAAAACTGAGGAAATATAGATATCATAAAACATAAAATTAAATAAATAAGTTGTGGACAGTGAATTAAAATGAATGAACCCAGTTTACTTAATTGAAGGCATTTCATCTAATTAATGTATGTATGAATTGAAAAGTATGAGAAATGAGGTAGAAAAAGCAAGTATGTACATATATGTAAGAGATCAGCAGGATCATGAGTCAACCTTTCATCTTTTGAGCAATTTCATACTTCAGCATTAACAAAATATGCCAAAACTGAATGAGTTGTACATAGAAAGCGTTGGGACTTATATGAATATTATTCTATATAAACATTTCTGTTTAAACAGTGAAAAAAATACTTCCATATTTAAAGCTATAGTTAAGCAATACCAAAGAAAAGGAAAAAAAAATGGGTTACAGGCTATCTTTCAATTTTCTTTTCCTATATAAAAGATTTTTTGGAAGCAAGAACTAAGCCAAGGATTTATATGTGTGTGTCAAGAGACACAGGAAATGACCATAATGGTGTAGCACCATTGCATCAGTTTGCCTTCTGGACACATCTTGAACTAGATTTTTCCAGTGGAGCAGAAATGTRGGAAATGATCGTGACTGGAGCCCTAGAATAAAATGCAACTTAGGAACCAAATGCTGTTCAAATATCTGTACGTGTCTTCMGTATTGTGTTAACTCCTCAACTCTTCTGGTGTAACATAACTCTTTTCYTGTCATGATTCCTGTATCCAAATATTCCCTGCTCATCATTGTAGTCATTACATAGCCTTGCCCTGAAGCTGATGGYTTATACATGTCATCTGCTTCTATGTGTTGACTGGATGACTTAATTTCTCCAGCTTTCTTCCACACAAATTGAATCTTGAAATATATTTTAAGCTGAAGGACCTCAGATAATGAGGATAAATGCAACCAATCCAGTTTGAAACTTGGCAATATTAAAAAACTTCCTACAGCAATACAGTAACATCCCCCACTGTGGGATAATAAATGCAAATTTAGCACCTGAATTCAGCAAATTAATTATGCATATGAGATAAGTGCATTCAGGTCGATAGTATTACTGCCATGTTGTTGTTATGCATGAGTGCATGAATGTTACATTGGAGAAGATGAACCAGACAGACCAGTGAACCCAGCCATCATTTCAAATATAAAATGCCATAAACAGGACTGATTCCCTCCTGGAGTTCATAAAACAAAGAAGTCTTTGAAGAATTTTTCACTTTTATTTTGTTGGGGTTAATAGGAAGAAATGTGAGCAAATTTGCATAAAGAATATTTAGCTTTCCATGTTGCTTTTTTTTTTTTTAACACTAGGGAGTCAATGCAGCTGGCAGCTCGTTTAAGTAAAGGACAGTTATTAATCACCCTCTTTATTTCAGTTATGATGTATGAAGTCTTTCACACTTGTGAGATTTCAAAAGTATTTAAAGCTTATACCTCCCTCCTGCTAATTTAAGTCTATTACAAATAGCTTTCTTGTGGAAACAGCCACCTGTGTTCATTTAGCAGCTCATGGTCACTCCAAAATTCATTACTCTACTGCTGAATTTGTGTTTGCTTTCTTCTGGAAAAAGCCACCATTAGATGCTTTTCAATTACTGTGCCCTTCAACAGAATAGGCTTGGTTTGTTATGAATCTCTCCTTTTAGAAGTTAATCATGTGCTTAATAGGAGAACATCATCCATTTCTCACTGTGCTGAAACTGAGAGAGGTCAAAAAATAAATGATAAATTTAGAGCTTAAAAGTGCCCTATTTACAGGAATATAAAGAAGATGTAAGGTTAGAGGGTTTCCTAATGACTTAGCCTATGATCTTTTACCTTCTTTCTAATATGTCTATCTTTTCATGTCCTTCAGTTTTAAAGTGTTGGGCTCTTAGAAACCAACATAACATTTTCCACAGCTTTAGTGGTGTGAGGATTTCACTTACATTGTTTAGATTTTTCTAAAGTGATGGGAGCAAGTGACACAAGCATTTGGAGTTCAGAACAAAACTCTAGTATTTACCACAACAAAGGATGGTAGTTGCAAGTGCTCTGATAAAATACACATCTTGACATGTGCAGTGGCATACTCTCATATCAGAYATTAATGCTCTTTTCTTGTCAAACTCATTATCTTTTTTACGGCAGTGTATTTTTTTTTTTAATTTAAAGCAACATAGGAAGCAGCCCAGATATACTCAGCTATGAGAAGAATATATGAGGAAAATACATAAAAGGTGCTCAATAGAAGTAAACTGTTACTGAATTTTCTCAGAAATTTGGAAAATAAAAACAAAGCATTCYCTAGGTTAAGTTTTTGTCACAAGGAAGATATTCACAATTAAATGTGGTAATTTATGATATCTGAATATTTTAATTCTACAAGAATGAATTTCCGGTTCTTCTCAGTTGACCAGAATATGCATTGACTTTTTCTATGGACACCTAAGAATTTTAAGGAGAAGCATTCATCTAGATAACCTTTTATACTGGTCTTCCAGGGAAAGAAAAAGAAATTCGTGTGCAGTGCAGAGCCATGTAATGCAAATTTTCCTCTGTATATAGTCCCTTAGAAGTTATTATAAGCTAAGGCACACTCCAGCTTCTTCACCTCTTGCCTTGTCTGGTAAGAATACTTTAGYTTTTTTCAGGCAAAGCTCAAAAATAGCACCATGCATTTTAGATAAAATTAGTTACTTGGTGCTCTCGAGCTTCCCAGAAGACCAAATTATACACCTTTTTTTCCTAGTAGTCATGCATTCAGCTGTCAATAGGGCAAGGAAAGGTTCTCTACTTTGAATCACCTTCCTCAGCCAAATGCTTGCCTATGCAGGAAATGTATATCAGGTATGTGAATGCAGCCAAGAATAGGCCTTTCTGAAGGCAATGCATGAAGTGGCTTTCTTCATCTTTTCCTACAGGTAACACTGGTAGGGACTAGGTTACTGACCACTAAGAAGTTCCATCAGTTTGTTCATTTGTTTTCTGTTATTTTGAAGTCATGTGCATACTATTTGTRCTAAGGCAGCACATTTTGTTACTCTGGATAGCAATTCTATGTCTAGGTCAAATCCTCGGTATGCAATTAAATCAATATTTTTTTTTGTGTTCTTTGCAACCTAGCAGGGAACAGAATTTGAAAAAAAAAAACCCCACAAAAAACCACCCAGTCTCTTTTTAAAGATATATATTTAATAACATGGTCCACTAACCATAATAAAGTTCAGCTTAAATGTTCCATACCTTCTTCTATGGCTGGTATTAAATTATTTCAGGGTCAGTTGTAAGTAAAATACCAAAGCATTAACTACATAAATACTTGGCACTATTTAAAATAAGAATTATTGTCTTAACTTATAAACATACTAAAATGATATGAATTTTGTCTTGAATTTCTACTGAGAAAACACATGCTGGGAATAGTAATGATGAGCCTAAAAGGGAAATGAATTACTATAGGAAATAAGATTGTGCCAAGAAGGAGCTGAATTATTAAACAAAGAAGTATCAAGCTCATTTCTATATCATGAAATTTTCTAGTTTTTCATGGATACTAACACAGCATTTTGTATTTTTGATATAACTGATGTTTATCTTTTTCTTAACATTACTTGAATGATCCATTGATCCTGCAAGATATGTGCTTCTTTTATATAGTATAATGGCTTATAATGGTACAGTTCATATTCTTGAAAATAAGTATATATATCATTGCTGCCAGGATGAAAGCTTGTAYATTAGTATCAGTAGTGCTAACCTGAAGAACTCATAATCAAGTATAATCTAAAAATGTTACTCTGCTTTTATGTACAACTTTCTATCTTTGTAAAAGAGGCAGAATATTAGGGTAGGTACCTGTTTCTTTCCCTAGGGAGGAAGCAGGAGAATGGAAATATAAGTGCCTGAGGAGCATGACCAGACAGACTACAGCATCACAGTCCTGAAGGGTGGCATAATATTCCTCAATGAAGCTTTTTTATCAACTGACCTTTTATAAAAAAAAATAGAAGGATTTTTTTCTTTTTTTTTTCATTAAACTATATGATTTATGTCCCACTTGTCACTYTGGTAAGTTAATAGGTCTATTCAGTAGGAAAACAAAGTGGAATTAGATTTTAGGAATGTTAAAACAAAATAGGAACCATTTAACCACAATTACTGGTGGTTTAAGAAAATGAGCGATGAGGTTTAACTCATCTTAGAAGCTTACAGCTCTGTTACTTTAAGCAGGTGAATGTTTTTTAGTCTGTTTTTTTTTTTTGTTTGAAACTTTAAAATTTTTGATACTATTCTGCTTCCAATTTTTGTCTTTTTATTCCTTCAGCTCTCTCTTGAGGCTGACTGCCTCTCAATATCAGAACCAACAGAAAAGGGGATATATTGAGCTAATACTCCATTTGGACAATTCCTGCTGTGATATGTCCAGGACTATCCTGAAATGTCTGTTGACCCAGAAGTCTGATCAGTCTTCGTAAATTGTGATTTTTGCTCTATTACACATTAGGACAGCTTAAAGTCATGTCATGTCTCCTCTCCTCCTCTCTTTCCCTCTCCTCTTCTTCATTCCTTCTCCTCCTCCCCCTCCCGCTCCCCCTYTCTTCCCTTCCCTGGATTATTTGACCTGCTCATCACCAGTGTCATTTTGTTAAGTTTGGTATGCACTGATGTTGGAATGGAATATAGCTTCTTCTGGAGAAGGAAAGTCAAAATGATTGATGTGTGATACTACATATAAAATTTAGGGAATTAGTGATTTTTGGTAATCAAGGCAAACATATGAAATACGCAACCTTATTATACATTATTTCATCAAGGTAAAAAATTTGTTATTACAGTCATCCATAAGCTAAGCTACTTTAGTCACCCTTAGTTTTAGTACAATGTATGTAAATTCTGTTATCACTAGGAGGTAAAAACAATAATAAAACAAATGCACTTTCACTTTTTTTTTCGGAAGTATTATTTGCAGGTGCATTGCCATTTACAAAAGTGAAGACCTTAATTTTCATGGCATGCACACGTATTTTGAAGATGCTCGGTATGTTCAAAAGTGCAAGCAGGGGCAACTGAAATGAAAAAGTCTAGCTATGACCCTGTCACAGGATGAAAAAGCCACAATAAACAGCTTTGGAAAGATAAATCTCATCTTCAGTTATGATGTACTTTTCCTGTAATAAAACTTATCCATGTCACCATATCCATAGCATTATGTTGCTTAAACTAGAATGTAGCATTTTGGTATGTGTTTCAGCTGACAGATCAATTACTACTTAATGTTTGAGCTAGAGATGGCAGGAGATTTTTGGGGTGTGAGATTTTTGATAGTGGTAGTCACAATACTGGTAAATTCAAAAGTAAGAATTTTAGCTGGACCAAAACTCATATATCAAATGATAAATAATCTTCCATTTTTAAAGGYAGAGGTTAGAAGTAATGTCTGATGTGATCTAGGCTATTGTAAATTTATCAGAATAACAATATATAAAAAGTTTGGAAAAGGTACCCTTCACTAGTAATTTGTTAGATGTCCTGTACGATAGCAAACAGTCCAAAGTGATAGACAACAAATTTCACTTTTGTTTACAGAGCAGATAGTTACATCTCACTGTTAATTAAAATAGGAATTAAAATGATTTAACTTTAATTTTGCCATAATGACTGAATCTTAGAGTAKCTGGAAATTCAGGCCCATGGCTTTTTCCTCACCTTCACTATGAAAAATAGTCTCATATTTCTCCTTGCTTTACTGAGAAGTAGGATACTACTATTCGTTACTACTGAGTGACATCAATATTATAAAGTAATATTTGAATTTCAGGTACTATGTAGATTTTACTGTTAGAGATTCACAAGTTAAATATTCTTATAATTTCAGTCTGACTATAAAACCATCACTAATTCATATGCATACCTTAAATTATAGGGTACAAAAAATGCAATTCTGTATCAAATATCATTCAATAAATCTTATGGTAGTTTTTATACTTCCCACTGTAATGAGTGCTACAATKTCTGCTTTTTCATGCATAGGGCAACTGATCTCTAGCAGAGCACCAAAGGTAGCTTGACCTTTTGACATCACTAAGATTTTAGTATGCTTTTAACCAGTATTAAAACAACTGTGTGCATTACGTTGTGCAGGCTGTGAGCATACTGTGTTTCAGAAGATGTCTAATATTTCAGATTTGAACTTTAAAAATATGCAGTGCACATAATTGTAGGTCATTACAATAATACATTCACTTCACTATTTATTCTGAAASTATAAAATGGTTGTTTCTGCTGTTTCTTATATCTCTACATTCCTTTAAGAGTTTTTGTCCAAAGGAAGAGGAGATTCTTTCATTTTCTTCCATGATTCATCAGAGGTTGATTGGTCCAATTCATTGGTAAATACAATGTATCAGCCAATGGTACATCCATTCTCCACCATTAGAGGTGGGTTCTTGTCTAAGTGAAAAGTGCTTATATTAGAAAACTGCTGGTTTACTCTTACATGCAGTAATTTTCCTGATATGTTCTATGGACAATTCCATAATTTAATCCATTTTCCATTTTGTATCCATTTCCTTAATATTTATTTATTTATATGTACAACAAGATAATTAATATACAGTCCTGAGGATGTTCCATGAGTAAGAAAATCTATACTTTCACATAAATTTTAAAACTAATTCTTTCATTTCAAAATTCCCTTCATTTTTACTATATAAGCAGTGATCTTTGGATCCTACATTGAGATCAGAAATAATTGAGGAAAAGGACTTTCATCAGAAGATTAGTTTCAAAGAATGTAAATACTTGATTTTTTTCATTTAGGAAATATCTATTTTGAAACAAATGTTTCATTTTAGGATTTTGTTAAAGTGTTATTTTCTGGGCTCTTATTTTAAAACATTTTCCTCTGAAAAGTATTACATTCAAAAGCAACTCAGAAGTACAGTTCATAAAACTATAACTCTAATGGCTCTTATTATGGTAAAAAATATCTCTCCCTACTGTCATTGCTGCTGCTACTATTGTCATGGAACTCAAATTACACATCAAGATCTTCCTGCAGAGAGAAACAGCCACACTCCTAGAATGGATTTTTTTTCTATATGTCTTCCGTATTGCAAAGACATCATCTTTTGTTGTGCTTATGTATAGCAAGTAGTTTTGCTGAAATCCTTAAGAGTAATGATGGGGCATTATGTTAAACAGATGGTATTGCTTTGCAATACTAGTGCAATGTCTTTTGGGATGCATAACCAGTATTATATTACTTGKATTAGATGGTCAGCTGAAGATATAGAAATGAAGAATTTGTAATGTCATGCTGACAAAAACTTTGGAAAGCAAACAATTTTATCAAGGCAACATGATTCTTGTGAGGCTTATATCTAGCGTAGTACTTACACTGCATTGCAGATAGCAATAGCCAATTTAGAGGCCTCGTCAGAACATTTTAGAACGTTTTTTTTTTTTTGTCACAGCAGCCTTATCAGACAGATTCCCTCGGATGTTTGGCTGCTGCTGAGATGCTCATGTAAGAAAGACACGTGACACAGCAGCAAGTTCTATTTTATATTTATTTATTTTCTTTTTTCAGATGACTTAATCCCAGGAGTGTCATGTTAGTTTATTTATGCCAGTGGAAAATGTTACATTTGGAGTGGGGGTTAAAATCCCAGGGTAGTAAAGCATGAAARGGTTGTGAGTGCCTCCTTTGCTTATTGGCTTGATCTTGACTTATGATGCAGAAATCTCAACTCTGGACTAGTGATCCTGTAAACTGTTTATTCAGGCCCTACATTTTATCTGGGTTTATCTGTGGGTACACTGCGGACTACTGGCAGTCTGGGTGACCTTGACGGCATAGAGCTATATCCCTGAGAAGAATGTTGCTGTAAAGGTGGTGGGAAAACAAGATGTGAAACCTCACAGCTGAATAGAAAACAATGTGATCTGATATTTGAGGAGCAGGTGTGACGACCAATGGAGGAAGATATTGAACGCGTGAACAAATGAAACAGCTAATGAGAGATGAGGCATGGTTATAAAAGGATAAAGATTACTAGAATAAATGAGCACGTCCATACTCATATTGAGATTGTGTCRTGACTCTGGCATCCCTTCCACTCCAACATTTATCTTCTCAGGTTTTCTGTGAGTCTTAAATTATAAATGCTACTTTCATTACCTTAGACTTTTTTACCTTCTACCTTCAGAAGATTACCTTCAGACTCTTGGGAGATTTTCATGCAGGGAGTTTCATGATTGGATTGCAGATTGGCTATTATCCAAAAAAGATATTAGTGACTTTCGGGTATTTGTGAGCTTCCACACAGAAATCTATATTGTCCAAATACTTAGGCAAGCATGAAAAATGTACTGCTCATTGTTGTTGCTCCACTTTCACCCCAAAAGTCCCTTCACAATTTAAAATCATTAAGAGAAGTAGTTCAGTAGTTCTACTAAAAAGTATTTATGTAAAACAAATGATATTATTTAATCAATGGTGATTGTCCCATTCCAAAGACTATATTAAACTTARTAGTCTAAAACCTTAGCAGGCTGTTACTTGGCTGGAGTCCACTCAAGTTAATGCATATAGAACGCCTTACATCAGCTGAAGATCTGCTCCAAGTTTTACTTACTTTAAAAAATTGTTCAATTTTAGCATTTAAATTTATGTGTAGGGGAAGAGCCTGGTGGCTGTGACATGGCCCCATTTTCTACACAGTCCTGTATCACAAGTCAAGTGCTACAATTTCACTGAAGAAGAAAAACAAGAAGAAGATAATTTATTTTCTTATAAACAAAGCATTTCCTTTGTTTTATAAWCATTTTTCTACTGAGATTTCTATTGGTGTTTAGATAAACACAGTTACAATACAGTAATGGCATATGAAGGGAAGTCTTGTGAGAAAACTTTATTACTTTTGTTCTGAAATAAGGACTGCATGTCAAGAAAGATTCTCCACAGTTTATAAGGAAGTGGATAAGGAAGTCTGAATTGAATGGGTGAAATAATGTCTATTCGGACATGTAAAATTAAACTCAGCTAAATAATTAAAATTATGAATTGGGGTACAACTGTTTATCAGCAGTAAATTGAATTGAAGATACAGATTTATTTCACCTCAGCATCTCATGCTATATTCTCTGGTCATTAGGTCTAATAGTGCACACTACTATAGTGCTGTTGGAAACATTGGTCCATTAAATTAGCTCCTAATACATTCACAATGAATAAAGGTGTGAATCTCCTTTGCTTCTAAGCGACTTCCTAAACATACCTTGCCTATCTCTTTCAATTTTTTTCGAGTTTTAAATACACAAAACATCACCATGGCAGAAAGCCTTCATTTTTAACCTTTGATTGAAATTGAATTTTATTTAGCAGCTGTGTTCTTTAGTACCTTTGCTGCTTTGGAATTAACCTGTGAAGCTTCCTTGTTTTAAAGTACAGCATTTCTTTCTTTCTTTCTTTCTTTTCTTTCTTTCTTTCTTTCTTTCTTTCTTTCTTTCTTTCTTTCTTTCTTTCTTTCTTTCTTTCTTTCTTTCTTTCTTTCTTTCTTTCTTTCTTT
>PTEX01000141.1:71780-189797 GCA_003342815.1 Eudromia elegans | reverse complement strand
ATTACTGCTACCCTTTTTTTTAACTTAATGGGATTGTCTTTTATTGCTTTATTACTCCTTTTTTTTCATATTGACCTTTTCTACATTTGAGATTAACTGAATATAGAACTGAGCATTTTTTCTTTTCTCTTTTTTTAAGCACTCAAGCCTTTCTATGCCAGATCGTTATATTTAAAATTGATCACAGACTCAGTAATTGTGTGACTTCAGCCTACTGGTATAAGAAAAAATCATTGCTGAGAAGACTACTTGGTCCATCTTTTACTGTATGCTCCCTCTTGCAGAAATATAGGTACTTGATATTGCAGCAAATAAGAACTTAAACACTGCTAGTAATTTCAGGCTTTCAGGAAAGCATGGAATCTTCTGTCCTACAGGCAAACATCCCATTTAATAACATGTGCTGTTGAGCAAGTATTGTGTCATGATACCATATTGATTTATGTAGCCAGAATATGGTACTCTAAATATTGTTTTCTCTCTCTACTTTGCACCTGTGAGGAGAGCTGAGCATCTGCCACGTTGTGGCTGTGTCCCAGGCCAGAGTGTGCCTCGTACTGGGTGGCAGGAGTAGGTGGTCTGCCACCCTCTCGGTTTTTCCTATGAAGAAGGAGTGCTACGGCTGTGTCTTTTTCACACAGTAGGCAGCTCAATGGTCTCAACAGCCTGAGCCCCAGGGAGGGCATTTGCTGAGTTTCTAGCTGTACTTCATTTATATCCTTCCCGTTTGAGGCCTGAGTGCATCACAGGGCTGATTTCTTAGCTTCCTTTCAACCCTGGCCAAAGCAGAGCCCTGAGAAGAAGCTTAACGAGGAGCTCAGTGAATGGCAGGAATGCCACTGAGCATGGCCCCAAGTGGAACCTCTGTGGTGGCATCTCTTTAGTTCCCTGTACACCAGCAGTGGTGGACACCATGCTTCGTGCTGTGTTAGTGCTACTCTTCAGTGCCCCCTACACCAGTATTTGAGCCCTAGACCTGAATTCACACCCTTTACCTGTGTTGTTTCTCTGGTTGTTTCCACYGGTTGTTCATCCTTGCATCATTTCATGCATCATCCCACCATTTCCTACTGCAGGATTGACTTGGCTATTTAGCAAGAACAAGGCTAGTTCCTGGCCCTTATAAGGGAAGAATGGAAGTTCTTTTGTAAGCTTGTTCCTGCTATCCTGAAAAGATGTGTGTGAGTTTCTTAATGATTTTCTACACTTTTCTTAGCTTTCTACTCATGGGATAAATCAAAAATCTTCAATCTAGAACTGCAAATGATGTGGGAGGGGAACTGTTACTTCATTTTCAGAGCTTCACTACCCATTTTGTATATGGTTCTGCTATGTAAGGTAACCTCGGTTTTCTGCGATCACATTGTCCTGCTTTATCTGGTATCCACAGCAGGCATGTGCACATAAGCATTAATTGTTCACTGAGCAATTTTTAATAAAATCACAAATGTTGTCAGGAATTTCATTGTCATACAGATTATGTCTTCTATCGTCATATCTAATTAAAATAATTTCTGAAATCCAGGTTAGCACAAGGATAATTTGAAGTATTATATAACAAGGTTACATTTTTTTTACTTGGTATATTGCTTATTACTATTTTTAGGGAAGGAGAGAGGAATTATCTTTTGCAGAAAGCCACAGTCTTCGCCTCCAAGGGCTCCCATCTGAATTTCAAGCTGATGAGGTAATGACAGTGACTAAAAGCAGTACACAAGGAGAGGCAAAAGTACCAGTGAGAGATATAGTGATATATTAATCCTTTTCAGCCTACTTGCAGTAAGTTCTAAGACAGTGAAATGAGTGAAAATGAACCAAAAGAAAGGGGCAATACTGCATCCCAGAAGTATTCCATTTTAAATTAGAAGGGTCAGAAATTCCCATAGACACTGTATGCTACTGTGTAGATTAAAACATAGAAATAAACCTAAAATATGGAGCCAAAAAGATTGTGTCAATCTCATCTGTAAAAACTGCATTAACGCATATAATTATTAGATAGCTTCTCCCTACAAAAAAATATAAAAAGCATTGTTAACTTTTTATCCTTGTAAGATTTAGAGCACAATGTAAGTACTTTGTAAAGAGCGCTAAGTGATTTGTTTAAATGGAAAAGTTATAGTGGGAATTTTATAATGTAGATCGACAGGGAATCCTTCCTTAGTGGGAAGCTTATAATAGGTACCTGCCTTTATGTTCATTGTCTGATTGCATACATTATTTACAGTTGCGTTTTCTTAAATGTATATTGTGTCTCTCCAACTTCTTAATGTTTCTAACTATTCACTAGTTGTCAACACTTCTGAGATATTATTTATGACATATACTTTGTAGAAAACCTAAAATGTGTGTGATAATATAAAGACCTAATGTCTTTGTAAGTGTATGTTTTTTGTCACTGGAACAGCTAAATGTAGTTATTAAGTTATTTTTACCAAGTTATATTTGATGGTACAGAAGAGAGCAAAAATAGGAAAAAAAAAAAAAAAAAAAAGAAAACAAAAAAACCCCCAAAGAACCTAACGTTTTTACCAAAATTACTCTGAATGTTCTTTCTCAAGATCTTGATTTTTTCTTTGACAGATTTTGGATGTTTCTGACATAATAAAAATGAGTTTGAGAGAGAAACTGAATGTATTTTGAAAAAAGTGTGACATTAGAATTAGAGAGTGCATTGACATAAATGCTGAGTAKCTCTCTCCATATACTGTTATTTTGAACTGACCTGTATCAATTAAAAATTAAACACAGAATCAAATCCTAAAGGACTTTGGTTATTAAATTTCATGATGCAAAAGAACAAGTATATTCCTATCTACTTGTACAGTATCTCAGTGTATACAATAGCATTAATGGAAGAACAGAAAACAGAGAGCAAATACTCTAGTTTCCCAGACTTCCTATGGAAATGTGATTTCAGTAACAATTTTTTTTTCATCTGTTATCTTCTCACATGTGAACTTTGCTGCCTGTAGTAAACTATTGAGCTAATGATGGTCTGACAAATACTTTACACCCATTGGTATTGTGTTATTTCTTTACATGGGGCTCATTTGTGAAATGACAAATATTTATGTGGGAAAATGTTTGAAACATAAAGTCACAGTGAATATTCTTAGAAATAAGATATTCCACTATTTGGTCTGAATGCACTATAGCGGGGTTTTATTTCTCTGTGAAGTATTATTTTTCATATAAATGATAAAAGCAGTTAGATGCTTTGACTCCTTGAACTCTGCTTCAGCAAAATAAATGAATTTGTTGAAACTCAGTGAACATATTRTTGTCTAATGCAAGTACTGGGAATGGGAAATGTCTGTTCAAATGGCTGAAGCTTGGTAAAGTTACAAGAATCTAGTATTAGAAAATGTTGAATGATGAACTTAAGAATAAGCACTGTTCCTGATTCTCCAACTTTGAGACACACATTAACTCTATATGTATTGGAGGCATGTGTTAATTGCAGAGCCATAAACTGGGTTTTCAGTTTGCCTGCTGCAATGGATTGCTATTAAAAATKATCCTTACAAATAAGGAATTTTTCTAATGTATAGCAAGTATCTCCACATAGGTTATATGTAGAAAATTAATTTAATTCACAGTTTAATTCAAGCTATTCTAACATAGATTTATTTGGGTTATGCTAGAATTAAAGTAGGGGTTGACTTCATTTAGAGTTGCTTATGCATTCTAATCCCTTTTTATTTGTGCTATCTCTCCACTGTAAGTAGTGCAGCTTTTTGGCAGAATACACCGTGTAGCCCTAATGAGCACTGATCTGTGGTGTATTGTTCAATTAAGTATTTTGCCAAGAGTGTCGGTCTGTCTACTGCATCTCAGTCCACAGAACTCAAACTTTGATTTTCCTATGCATTTTTCTATGGAGAATCATCATATTAATGATGAGTGGTTCATGAACAGCAACGTATGTGTTCTGACAGCATTGTGATACCATGCCTTATTTCCATTTATTTATTTATTTTTACTACAGAATGAGGTATAGTACRGAGGTTACTGACAAAAAAAAGAACATTACTTTAAGTTGTTTATTTATAAGCACTTGGGACTTGACTTTAATATTGTGTAGCATTTACATATTTCAGAACAGTTTGTATGGACTTTGTGTGCAGCTATGACATTACAGCAGCTCTGCAACTTAGACTGCTGATATCTTAAATCAGACACCTAGAAAATAAGTAAAATACTATCAGAATGATCTTCTCCAGGAGTGCACATTTATTATTTCTTGCCACAGATGAAGTAGGGGATGTACACTCAAGGGTCTCCTTCATTGCAGAACCATCCAACATCAGTTTCAGTCTCAGATCTGGTCTGTTTTATGTGACCAGATTTTGGGGGGATTGTGTGGAATTAATCCACCCTATAACATGATAATAATGTAAGAAAGGGTTGAGTTATGTTTATAAATATAGTGTTAATGCTGTCTCTTCCAACTTTAAYGAATTTAATCGTGCCTTTTTAAGAATATTCTTTCAATAAATTTTTTTATGTTTCTATACACATACATGTATGAAATTTACTACATTTTATATATATTTTTTAAGTAAACTGAATTACACTAACAACCACGTGAATCATCGTCACTGTTGGGGTCTTTAATTTAACACATAAATTTCTGTCACCTGAGTGAATAGAGTAGTTTGCAATAAAGTAAACTATAATTCTCTCTGTGAATTCTCTCATGAAAGAATGAAACTGTCAAAAAATAAAATAGAAAAAAGCAAGACAGAATTCTGTTGTTGATTGCAGAGCGAACTGGGGATCTTCAACACTAACTCTTCTTATCTTGTCTGTGACTCAATACTATCTTTTTTCTATTCTCTGGCTCTTATCAGGAGGTCTTATTGTCCTCATTTCACCAGTTTGTCTTCACTCTTTAGGAGCGCCATGATAGTTCCAGTTTTCTTGCCCAAGTAATCATATATTTCTCCTTCCTGATTCTGGCTCCTMATTGTTACAGTCTTCTTTTCTATTTTCATCTGCCCTTCTGGTGCCTCATTTCAGGCTCTCCTTTCTTCAATAGTTTCAAGTACTATCATAAATTTCCAACTGTAACTCTGCCTTCAGTCACTACAGTTATAGAGGTAGTTGATAGCCTCTCCTCTAGGTGTAAGCATGCCAATATTGAGGTGTAGGTTTATTGAGCTAGTTTCCCCAGATCCAGCTAGGCTTCAGAAAATTCAGAGGAGGCTCCTCATCTCTGTGGAAGGACCAAACATCAGAAGGAGAAAGTCGACATTTCTTAGTGAAAGCACAGGATCTTAGCACAGGATCTTCAAAGGATCTAGCATATACTTTAAGTCATTTCTACTAAACAGGTGCAAACTGCCTTTTACCAAATGCAAATTTAGAGCCTGTTTTGCCCCAAGACACCAGAAGGAATGTCTTTGACATGAGAGTCTCCTACTAAATTTTGATTTTTTTTTCAGAATGTAAGGGTGACAGGAACATTCAAAGAAAAAAAACATTTTAGCACAGAATTAACAGTTTTCTCTTGGTCTTTGYTTTAAAAATGACTAAAAATCTCCACAAAGCACTGTAAAAATAAACCCAGTAGATATATCTAAGAAGGAAAATCATATATTCACAGCTGAAATTTAATGTTACAAGTGATTCGAAAAGGAGTCTAATAATGAAAAATGTTGATCTGCTTTTATAATGAAAAATATTTTCAGTTGTGTAAGATAACTTTAGTAATTCTTAATCAGATTAAATGGGCTATCTGGCTAATACACTTCTGTGTTGGTCTTTTTCATCACAAAATGCTACATATATAGTATTGAGTCTAGTCAGCTAATTCTTTTAGAAGACCAGTATCTCATCTTTACTGTCTAATAAGCCAATATTATTTGATGGGGAGATTGGGGAAGTTTAAACTCCCCTTGAGATAGCTGTASGGGAAGAAATGGTAATGTAGTTTTCAAAAGCTTGTCCTGGTGCTTTAAATACCAAAAAGCAAACTTTCTGAAGTAAGAAACACACAAAACTTTTATGAAAGCTTAGAGAGGAAGTTAAAAAATACCCCAAATCATTCAGTTTACATTTGGCTAGTAAAGTTGTCTTATTGACAGCCCGCAATAAAACCTGAAGACTCATCCTACCCTTCCTCAAAAAGTTTATTTTGAATTCRGATTATACTCAAGAGTTCATAACTATTATGTGCTTTAAACATCTGGAGAGAAAAAAAGGAAATCTTGAGAACGTATGTTACTAACTGTCTGTTAATTGAATACACACAGGAATTAGAGATGTTAAATTAGAAGGTCTCTATCTGGATAACTTCCCCTCAGAGAAGAACTAAACTTCATTAATTACATTTCCAAATGTAAAAGTTTTATAATGATAGAAAATGCTATTTTCTGTTTACATAGTAACAGTGAGACACAGAATATGATAGGCCAAAATCAATAATTTTTCTTTCTTTTTTACATGTCAAAATGGAGCTATCTTGCTAATCAGAGGACTAGTTTTCATCTTTTTAAAAATATATTTATTATCTAGAGCACGTCAGTTGGTACATAGAAAAAGAGTGTATAACAATAACAGAGTAGTCCAGTCTGTCTACCTTTTAATACATAGTATACTTCAGGTTCTATMAAAATTGGCATTTTAAAAGCTTGTAAGAATCCTTGCTAAAAATTGCTYCATTCAAGGTACCATATAAAAAGCTAGATAAATATAATGAAAAAAGATTATCCACTCTGCCATCATAGAATCATAGAATCATAGAATGGCTAGGGTTGGAAGGGACCTCTAGAGGTCATTTAGTCCAACCCCCCTGCACACGCAGGGTCCCCTAGAGCACATGGCACAGGGTGGTGTCCAGGCGGGTTTGAAGATCTCCAGAGAAGGAGACTCCACCACCTCTCTGGGCAGCCTGTKCCAGGGCTCTGTCACCCTCACTGTTAAGAAGTTCTTTCTTAAGTTCGTGTGGAACTTTTGGTGCCTCAATTTGTGGCCGTTTCCTCTAGTTCTATCACTGGTCCTCACTCCCTTTCTTAGAGGAAGTCAATTATCTGTTGGACCAAAGGAGTTTTGAATTGAAGTAATTATATTTGAGGCTGTATGACATTGCTGTCATTTCTTTGAGATCCTCCTACACTTCTCTAGTACTGATTTATTTGAACAGTAAAAGTTGGATGAGTGTAGATTTGCTGTTAATACAGCAAATTATTTTCTGAGTTTTTCTCAGATGATTTTATAACACTTTCTTGGCAAGAGATCATATTTGCAACCTTTCCATTAGAAATGCCTAYTTCTGAAATTTAGTATAAAACACACAAAAAGTAGTTAACATCMCAACAGCTTTATCTGCTTTATCCCCCCTCTTTTGAAAATTTTAATAACTGGAGCATAAGATCTTGAGAAAAACAAGACTAGAAAAGATTTTGGGGATCTGAGTGTAAAATTCTGAACTTGTTTATGGAAATTGTCTTTAGTCTCCTTTCCRTGCTATGTCTATTGAAGCCAATAATGTTTGCCTGAAATACAGAGGTGATTCTGAAGAGAAGAAAATAATGTGGAAGAAAAAAAATTCACAGCACCTCCAACACATTCTCTGGGAAATAAAATGAAGATCAAAACTGACACCTACAGAAAGTGTTTTACAAACATATGTGTTGGATGGACTATTGTGAGAAACCTGGAGCACCCCTTGGTGACCCTGGCTAGACTCTTTCCACCTTAAAAAGACAGTGGGGTTCACGGGGACCTCAGTTCCAAACYATGCAATAATGGGAGGAAAGCTGAAATTTCAGGGAAGTAGTCACTGATTTTTTATCATCCTCTTGCAGATCTCTGGAGATCAGAACAAGTGTCTTCAGCTCTTAGTGTGTGTGGATGGGTAATAAAGCAACATCCCTCCTCCTCTCAGCAAGATTTCTCCCAAGTGCTGCATGTGCCTGCAGCGCTCACTGTTCAATTGAAACAAGAAACAACAGAACGGCTAGAAGGACACACTCGAGGCAAAACTACMAATGGACTCATGAGAGCAGAACAGGCAGTCAGGGAAACAGCAATTTTTTTTTTTTTTTCTTTTCACTAATTTTAGTCCAATTTCTTTCTCCAGGCTCATTAATATAAAGCTGTAGTAATTCCTCTGACTAAATGAAGTTAATTCAGATTACAGTTCTCTCTGTTTATTATGAATGTGGAAATTATAGATCGTAGGCATGGGAAATACATCAAGATTCCAGGATACCACCCAAAATGAGGATCAGTTATACTGACTCTTTTTTTTCTTTTTTTTCTTTTTTTTGAGAGAGAGAAAGAATCAAGGATTTAAGAGTCTTTCCTGGCATTCACTTGCAGAGTTTCTCTGTTTTTTTAAATATAATCTCAATCTCCCATTTTTCTAATCTCTTCAGTCATTTATCCTTTGTCCTACCTACATAAGACCTACAGAAGTGTTTATTCTCTTCTCCTTTATAACTACKTTTTGGAAATTTGAAGACCCATGTCTCCCACTGCAGTGCTTTCAATGTATCTTCATTAATTAGATTTTCCAGACCTCTGCTTCTTCTCAGTGCCCATCTCTGGGCTTTCTCCAGTTGAAGAGGTGAGGGAGGAGATAGCAAATACTGTGGTAGCTATAGGTCSGACTGTGGCTGTACCAGATTCACGAACACCCTGTCAACTGTAAGTCTGATATCTTTCAAAATAAGTAGTTAAGTTCATGAATAGCACGATTTATTTAGATACAAAATTTACAAAGAGGGTTTCAGATGTCAGTACAGGAAATTCTGTACTATASCATGTGTTTCTTTCTAGCTCTGATGTTCAAGTGTGCAATCATCAGTCACCCCGGAAGATGGGAGAAGACTCTCAACTTTAAGGAGTTATATATATATATATAAATAGAAAGCTTTAGTAAGTAGCAGATACCAAATAGGTGTGAAGGATTACTTGATGTACCCTGCAGGCAAGACTGCTTTTTGCCTTTTTTTTCTGTAATTGTGTGAGGTAGCTTACCTAASTGCAGTATTATAGTCTTAGAGCATTATATTCACTTTTTCCTAGAATTGTTATTTTTGTAGTCATTCACTATCCACACTTTGAATCYTTCCATCAAATTGAATTGTGTCCAACATTCTCCAGGTTGTAACTCCAGTTAAGCCATTTTGGGTTAATATGCTGGGCTCTAGTGTACTTACAACCTCTCCCACACTTGGAGCCGTTTATAAGTTTATTAGGTTTATCCTCTGTCTTTTTTTATTTTTTTTTTAAATCTGAGCCAGACAGAGGATGCGTCACTGTGAAATCATAGGCTATATATTTCTTCTACTTAACTATATATTTTCTAATAATTTAAAAATAAAAGGAAACATATTTCTAGGTAGTAGAAATGATAAATATAAGTAGTACTTGGCATAAAATAWTCTTCTCTCTTATCTTCTGCTTAATTATTTTTTAGGTACTTGCTCAATTTTTTCCCCCAGCTGYCTACTTCATTTACATAGATCAATAGTTATAATAAACAAGAATTCACCCAATGCCAAAGTTACTTTCATAATTTATATAGCATTTTAATAAGTTTATAATAATATCTTCTCCTCATATAATGCTTTTTATSACAGGCTCAGTTACTGCACAAAACAATTTAATCCTATCTCCTGGCAGATAAGGAAACTGAAACACCCAGGAGATTTGCTCCAGCTCACAGGTGAAATAAGACTATAAACCCTGTTTCCTGAAACATTCTTGGCTAGTGTATGTACATGACAAATAATGAATACAGTAATAGTGGKKTTTTTTTCTCCAATAATAAATCATTTCTGCTGTCAACGAAAGTCAGTAGATTAGGTCAAAGACTTGGTAGTATACCATTCAAAGTTTCCCATTTTAGATTTGGCAATCAAAACAAGCAAACAATCAAAAAGCCACAAAAAGTAAACAAATATCAGCCMAAAAAAAGCAAAAAACAACAGTTCCCCAAACACTGTCCTTGTCTTCCTTTTCTGGTTACAATATCTCTAGATAAGCAGTTTTTAGAGTCTTTGGTGACCTCAAATATCATAGTTAATTTTTGGTACTTCTATGATTCGTGCCTTTTTACATTTATTTTGATTTTTTTCAGATTCATCTTTAACTATGCAGTATGTTCATTAAATCAAAGTACCTATGCTATATAAGATTTATTTGTCTCTAGATTCATTTCCTGTTCTTGCTGGTCTAGAGAGATATATTTATACTATACCAATGTTTCTGCTTATTTTTTGCCTTCAGTATCAATATTCTAGTGAGACAGTAACTCTAGTCAGGCATTTGGTATTGCCATTCTTTTTCATATTAGAGTTTGAAAAGTTTGCATGCTATTTGTAAGCTATCAATGAAGTATTTAGACTGAAAAAAAAAAAAGGTGGAGAAAACGTTCAGCACTGGTGGTATGTTGAACTGACTGGACTCATTATGTTCACTTGGACTGGTATATAGTTACACTGGCTGAAACAAAGATCCCACAATATCCTGAGTGGAAGGCAAGTCAGGATGGAAGCAGCGATATTTTTTCCCACAAGGGAGTTTCAGCACAGCTTTCTTTTTACTTCTTTGTGTACTGTTTCCTTGGGGGTCTGTCGTTATTGAAACATGCTACTAACAGTAGTTTTCTCCTTTGGGCCTATTCCCATCTCCCCTCACCCAATTCTGTAGCGCGTTTTTGTAAACAGCACACTCTTATTTTTGCCTTTGTTTTTTCCTTACATCAGCCACATTGCTCTGGGTGCTATCATAGCCTTTTTGCTCTTGAAATTTAAAATGGAGAATGTTTCTTTCAGATATTGTCCACAATTTTATCTGAGAGACGAGAGGAGGAAAAAAATACTGTTTCTCTTCAAAATCTAAAAGGTTGAAATAGCAACTGATTGGATAATGTCAGATTTTCCCATAACAGGTTTCTCCTGAGTTTACTTGTATGTTTAGGCAATGAGCTGCCATACAGACATTKCCTGCTGAAGGAGAAAGGAAATGTATGAAGAGAGTCATAAAATAGAAGTAAGATGTGTTTACTAGCACAAATAAACTGGTCTTTCTGTTGAATTTACACAGATGACAGACATAAACTATGCGTCCTCTATTCCTCAGAATAAATATGGATTTGATAAATTGTTTTCTACTGGAATTGAGAAAATTCATGTGTCACCTAATTAAAACATTCAGAAATATATTTTCCTGTATAAATAGAAACCAAATACACTTTTTATTTTCTCCTCCCCACTCAGTTTCTGGGTTAAATGGCCTCTGGCACATCTAGATAAAGAGATCTCCTTCCAAAATTACAAAAAGGAAAAAAAAAAAGAAAAGAAACTTGAAACTAAAAATGTAGTAATGTTTCAGAATCTGTATTTTTTTAACAGACAATTTTTATATAGGAAATTGTATCTCAGAATCTTACTGTGTGGGCCCTCCTAATCCCTACCTACCTTATAAGGCTGCTGCATTTCATTTAAGGTATTGTTTTTCAAAAAATTAATTCTTATAAGCAGAAAGAGGAGGGAAGTATTCTAAGTGACAAGATGGAGCAGGATCTGTCTTGTTTCTAGAAGACATTTTGAAAATTTACTTGCTTCACTTTAAAAGAATACACTTGTTTCATTGCACTTTTTTCTTTTTTTTTTGAACTCTTTCTCTTATATGCTCTTTATAATCTCTTAAGCTTACTGCTTTTCATACCAAAAAAAAAAAAAAAAAAAGAGACTAGAAACATAGCATTCATCCTCTATTTAACTGCAGTAGTAAGTTCCAAGAGGTTCTGAGTATCACCCAGAACTCCCTTTGAGGGCAGTTAAAAAAGCAGGTGCTAAACATTTCTCAGTACTTGATGCTTCCGAGAATATAAAACAATCCCAAATTGTCCAGTTGCTATTAATTTGGGACCAAAATATGACACTTTTTGCTTTTATCTCCTTTCTCAACTCTTTGTTGATGACAGTACTTCCAGTCTCCTGTGCCCTGGAGAGAGGATTTGAGTTTATTTCATATATGAAGATATTTTAAAGCAGAGCAACTCTGCTTTGCCTTTGGGATACTCCAACAAGCTGTATATTGATTTTTTTACCATTTTCTCATTGTTTCTATTGGTCCACAGAACTGGAAGCAGCCAAACCTCTGGGCAAAGTTGGCTGATGACTCATGCATGGAAATCTGCTCCTGTCTCATTAGACACCAAATTTTTCAAGTTCTTGTTTTCACACAGTGATCTGATAGCAACCTGTGAGCCCTTTGTGGTCTGCTGAAGCATGTTCAGTATTAAAGTCCTTCATATGCCRTTGCTGGATATAACAGAGCTGATCTGTACAATATTGCAAGACCTCCCAGTTAGTGTCCTGTAAACCTGAACCAACCCCAGTGTAGTTCTGTTTGCTGCTTGATTTTTTTTTTTTTTTTGTCATCAATTGATATAAAGCATGTCTGCTATCCAGATGTGGCATAAATTGCTGCAAAGGAATCAAGGTCCTGTTACATAGTTCTGGTGTATTAYTCCATGTGCAAAATTTTCTTTAAGCCCAGAAGACTTTTCTCTTGATTATTTTTAATATGATCCATTTAATATGATTACATTACTCTGTGGCTAGCAATTTATGTATGCATACTGTTATGCAAGTAGTGATTCACAAGTTTTCACATTTGTGTCTTGAAACTTCTAAAGAATCTTTCTGTCATCTGTAGAGTGAAAGACGTCTGTCTTTTTTTCAGTTGAGCTGCCAACAGCAGCTTGTGACAAACCTACATTAGGAAGTTGTAACATCTTGTGAATAAAGTACTATTCTGAAGCTACAAAAAATGGAATCCCAGTTCAGTCACAAATTTCCTCTGTGATCCTGGACTTCTCATGTACTCTTTGCCATCTCCATATAAATGAAAGAGATTTTCAAAATAATCATTCATTTTTTGTGCTGCTTAAATATTCTATTGCAGCTGAATCCCCACATTTCCAACTGAGTTGGATAATAAATACTTGCATATGAAAGAAATAGATCTTTTTAAAAGAATCAGCTATAAATATTGATAGTTTATATTAGGTTCTGTTTTCATGAGCCACATTTTTTTTTTGATTGTCAAGGAATACTGTTTTATTCTACTGCAGAGAATACCCTTTAAATGTATACATTTAAGAGACGAAGTGTTCCAAATTGATATTGTTAAAACCAAATCATTGTGAATGTTATTTTCATTAAAATTGCATATCCTCAGAATATGAATATACTATGTTATAAGTACTTTGGAGATAGACTGCATGGTTTATATGTGCAGTCTTAGCTATATGGTACACTTTGTTGTGCAACCTGTGCTTATGTACTGTTTGACCTTCCCAGAACATATCCTGGAGCCTCCTCTTGGTGAAAAGGATGAGATAAAGGCCAAGATTTAGCTCTGCACATGTMCTCTAAAATTTATAAAGGTTCCTGCTTATTCCAGTGAGAAATATGGGCAAATGAAATACATTGGGCCATAAATATTCTAATACATTTTAGTCATACATCTGACAATTCATTTTTCAGACATTCCCTTAAAGTGCTTCTCGTCTGATCAGATTGTTTTATCTTTGTGCAAATTCTGTACACTGCTTCATGGAATAAGGATGAGCATTCAAGCAAGCCCTATAATATCCCATTCTCTGTTTGCGCTTCTTATACTTCAGTTAAATTCAGTATCAGAAATCTTAAGCCTACTCCTTCTAGTGAAGCTGCTAACTAAAGCCAAGTGATGTGTATTCCCTCAAGCGCTTGYGTAGCAGTTGATGCAGAGAAGGACAGCCAGGGCACTCAAGGGAGCCAAGAACATGAATACAGATTGCAGTCCTSCTCTGTGTAATGATTATATTCTTGCAAAATGTTAAAAGTCACCACCTTTACAATGTGAATACTTCTGGAAACCATTTTGTATCACAAAGGAAATAGAATGAATATCACTTTATTCTTTTTTAACTAGAGTTTTCATAAATCGGAATGGAATGGAATGGAATGGAATGGAATGGAATGGAATGGAATGGAATGGAATGGAATGGAATGGGATGGGATGGGATGGGATGGAATGCTATATATAATGGCAAGACTGAAAGGATGGGAAATGCAGAACAGTTTTAGACTAGTACTTTTCTTTTTCTTGTTATTACAGTGTTTACAACTTACTGAGATTGGATGAATGGGTATTAAATCTGTGGGTGAGCACATAGATTTCTACTTACAGTCAGGAAAGATTTGAAGGAAAGGCAATCTGCTCCTGCTGCTGTTTGCCCCTGACATGTTCAAGTGAATAGTTGCTGTTAGAATCAATATCAATTATCCATCTTAAACATTTATGCTACTACTGTGAGCAGCTTAGGAGGGATTTTAACAGTAAAGCTGAGGGTCTTCTGTGAACAGAGACAGTTGCAATAGAGCACAAGGATCCGTGTAGGGTTTGTTGTTTGAATCATCTTGATTTAGATGCTAGGATTCTGCACAGTGGTAGTAAGGGTACTTGCTTTTTTCTAGAAGGATTTAGAAAGTTGTTGGCTATTCTGCTAGGTTGCAAATGAAAACAGATAYCTTGGAAACTACCAATCTGTATTTTTGATTATTCTTGTTAAATATAGGACTAGAGGAAATGGCCACAAATTGAGGCACCAAAAGTTCCACAGGAACTTAAGAAAKAATTTCGTGACAATGAGGGTGACAGAGCCCTGGAACAGGCTGCCAAGAGAGGTGGTGGAGTCTCCTTCTCTGGAGATCTTCAAAACCCGCTTGGAAACAATCCTGTGCCACATACTCTAGGTAACTCTGTGTGTGCAGGGGGTTTGGACTAGATGACCTCTAGAGGTGCCTTCCGACCTTAAGCATTCTATAATTCTATGAAATTACAAGGATTAGCTCTGCATCTGAATTCTACAATGCAGATAAATTTGTACTGTGCATRGTGTCTCGAGAGATTTAAAACAGAGTATATTCACAGGCTTGTTCACCCCTACAAATCTGCAAGTGTTACACTGGTTTTATGCTCACTGACAGTCTCCTAATTCGGTGGCACAGAGTGTCAGAATCTTACAAAGTAGCATAGGAAAAATGACTCCAGAAATCTAACACATTCATTGTATAAATTGTACAAAAGATGACAAATCWTTGCTGGTTTACAATCTTTCGAGAATTGATCCCTCTGTCTCTATGTGCGCATTTGGAAATATCTGTATCACAGAATCACAGAMTCTTTAGGGTTGGAAGGGACCTTTAAAGATCATCTAGTCCAACCCCCCTGCTCCAGCAGGGACACCCAGAGCATGTGGCACAGGGTGGCGTCCAGGTGGGTTTGGAAGATCTCCAGAGAAGGAGATTCCACCACCTCTCTGGGCAGCCTGTTCCAGGGCTCTGTCACCCTCACAGGAAAGAAGTTCCTCCTCGCCCAGAGATGAAACCTCTTATCCCTCAGCTTAAAACCATCACCCCTTGTCCTATCACCAGCCACTACAGAAAACAATTTAGCCCCTTYCTCCCTACAATCATACCTCCAGGTATTTGTACCTCTCCTCATACGGTAGGTGCTCCAGTCCCTTGATCATCTTGGTCACTTGTCTCTAAACCCYCTCTAGGAGTTCCACGTTCCTCCTATACTGGGGAGCCCAGAACTGTGCCCAGTACTCCAGGTGCGGCCTCACCAGGACTGAGCAGAAGAGTAGGGTCCCCTCCCTCGACCTGCTGGCAACGCTCCTCCTCATGCAGGCCAAGATCCAATTAGCCTTCCTGGCCATGAGGACACATTGATGGCTCATGTCATGGCCACTTGWCAACCAGGACTYCCAGGTCCCTCTCCAAAGAGCTGCTTTCCAGCAGGTCAGCCCCTAATCTGTACTGGTGCCTGGGGTAATTCCTGTCCAGGTGCAGGACCCTGCACTTGTCCCTGTTGAACCTCATGAGGTTCCTCTCTGCCCAACTCTGCAACCTGTCTTGATCCCTCTGGATGGCAGCACAGCCCTCTGGAGTGTCAGCCWCTCCACYCAGTTTGGTATCATCYGCAAACTTGCTCAGGGTGCACTCTGTGCCGTCATCCAAGTCATTGATGAATAAGTAGAACAGCACTGGGCTCAGCACTGGCCCCTGRGGGACACTGCTGGCCACAGGCCTCCAACTAGTCCCGGCCCCRTTTACCACYGCCCTCTGGGCTCTGCCATCCAGCCAGTCCTCAATCCACCTCACTGTCCACATGTCCAGACCACACTTTGGGAGCTTTCCTATAAGAACGTTRTGGGAGACTGTGTCAAAAGCCTTGCTGAAGTCAAGGTAGACAACATCCATGGCCTTCCCATCATGCTTTTCCCTGTATGGTAAGTGTAAATTCAGTGATAGCAGTTTAGCTTTGCTTAATTACTTTTGCCTCTCTCTTTAGAAATAGCATTGGGCACTAAGGCTAAATTTATGTTACTAAGTTGAACAACTCGAGGTTTTGGACCTAAGTGCTAGTGAACAATTACCCCTTCTGTAAAACTATTAGCATGCTCCCTGGCACATTCTTGAGTRCTAATAGCAGACTCCCAAGTATTGCCTGGACCTTAGAAAGTCAGAGGTTAGCATGAGTGAAAATAGTCCCAATAGTCAGTTCTGACAGATGACCTTCATCAGGAAGAAAAAAGACTTTATCTGCATGGATATGAGCTGTGCTTCAGATGGCCGTAGATCCATCCTTAGATCCCTGGGCCATTATACTCACTAGCATAACTGTAGCCTTGAGATCTACAGATAAAAGAGAGATGAAGAAATATGACTCTGCAAGTATACATCATCTAGATAAGGCAATTAACTGCAGCAGTTAATAACTTTTAAAAGCAAGAAAATGTAGAAGTATTAGAATCCAGAGAGAAATAGGTTAAGATAGAAGGAGTATATAAGCATCCCTGATTAGGAAGTGCAAAAATGATGGGCGAAGATAATTTACATATAGATCTGTATAGTATTAGAATGTCTTACTATATAAACAGTATAAAAATTAATGCAGTAGCTGCTGGTCTCATGTGTTCAAAGTCAAMGTTTGACTGAGTCTTGGGATATTGCCTATGTATGACTCAATTAACTGAAGTTTATAGAAAAGTTCTAATATTATATGAGGTTAGGAAATGTRTTTTTAATCTCCTGAACATTTACAGAATGGTTTATTAATTTTCTTCTTAAAAATTTTCCTTCATAGAAATTTCCTTTCCTTTCATCTATCAGAGTGCAACGGAAAAATGCTAAAAAATGCAGAAAAAGAAAATAGGGGTAAGATAATCAACGTATTTTACTTATATAATCATAAAACRTTTTATTTTTGTAATCAATAGTGTCCTGCTTTAACATTTTGTACTAAACATAGTTCCAAACTAAAATGTCTCCATAAGTTCTCCATTAGAAAGCTAATCTTGTAATTTGTTTGTCAATTCACMTTTCAAACTTTTTTTCCAGATCAATTGCAGTCAAGAAATGAAACCTCTCCTCATTCCTTATTCCTTGTTACAAATATACCTCTTTTTGTGATAAGTCATTTTCTAAAGAAGACTGTGTAGCCTAAAACTTCCTAGCCAATGCTTCTGGACTCATTGGTATTGAAAGTTCATTTTCAGGCAGAGTCAAAGCCATATCAAGCTTCTTGAAAAGAAATTTTTTTAGGTTACTACAGCTCTGTAACTTTGGCTAGATTTATAGTTATTTAAAGTTTATCCTTTCCCAAGATTATTTGAGTGTTTCTATTTGTAATCTGGGTCATTTTCAGAGGTAAGCTGCTGCAAGGTTTCCAAAACTTTAAAAATTTCAAGATTTGTGGGTTTTTTTTAATATTGTTATTAATCTACTTATATTTTCTTTGAATAATATGCATCRCCTATGCACTCTTTTGTAATGCATACATTCAATTTTATAAAAATATTTGTCTCCAGGGCATTAGTGGCTCATTTTGGTGTCCCATGTTGTAACCGGACACCATGTTTTCCTAAGGAGCTCTGAAAGGATGGACTGTGTGTAGATGGGCACGGGATGTTCTGTGTAGGAACAAAAAATTTTTTTTGAATAAGTGGATTAGAACATGGCTGGCATTGAAAAAGAAAAGAATGAGAGAGAAAAAAAATAAACAGCATGGAACACAAGTCTTCTAGACACAGACATCTAATGAATTTGATTTTGAAAAGAGTAGTAGCAAAACACTGCTTTGAATTGCAATATATAATCTTTGAGTGATACCACTATTGTCACTTAATTTAAATCACTCTTCAGGCTTTCAGAATACCTTTTAAATAGAGTCTGCCTTTATTCTCCGTGCATGCCTAAGCATGTTAAAAACTTTAAATGGAAAGCAGTGATTTTACTGAGCAAGGGAAAATTGTAGACAATAAATTACCTGGTGATCTCTTGGGTCTTGTAAAAGTGGAAGCAGTATGTGTTGCCAGTGCAACTTCCCTGACTTCCAGCTTCTCAGAAGATGTATTAACATCCTAGATTATATGGGCATATTGTTCACCCAAGGTCTCAGCTGTTTTTAGTAATTTGTATCAGGAGACAAAGCAACAATTTATGGAGTATATTTGCAATGAGGTATATACAAGCACTTAGACTTGCAATTTTCATTAATAGTTATATTGAGATGTAGATTCTGTTCCCCATGCAACCATCTGAGTATGTTTTGTGTATAGCTCTAGAGCAAATAGTTACCATAGAAATGTTTAGCCTTTAAGAAGTGACTGCAAGGACTTTTCTTTAGCCCCCAGAGTGTGTAAAAAGAGCTACTTTTCGACTATAAATTTGTTCACAATGTGAGAGGAAAAATTGTCCATTTCCACGTTAGTAATAAAACWGTATTTATATTGTAGTCATTTTTGTCTCAGCCTGTAGAAGGAGGAATACGAAAAAATAGAGTGTTTTCACTGATTTTTGATTTTAAGCCAACACTGGAGGTTGTGTGGAGGTTTAAATACAGGAGGTATTGTAGAGATTTTCCAGTTATTTTATTTGAGATACTTTGGATGGTATTCTTTAATTCCAACAACTTTTAAATCATACGTCTTAAAAATTACTGAATACTTTTAGTTTATTGTAGCTTGAACTGAGCACTTTGTTGCTGCTTTTGTTACTACATTAGATGAAGAATTCTATATTATCTAAAGTAATTTTAAGACTTAATATTTGAGATGGATTCAGACTTTAAATATAAAATACCACAGAAGCATCTGAATGAAATTCTGCATRTCTGTGCACCTGTATTTACTTGAACTAAACAATACATTCTCATGTTTTGAAATCCCTTGATAACCTTATGTATTGCTCTGATAGGTCACTTGATATAAATAATTATTGCCTTTGMATTTTCTCTGTTAAGATAGCTAGAGAGTAACTAATAGCTTTGAACCCATGRGTAGGATGAAAGGATGAAACATGTGAGTCCTCATATTTGCCAAGAGTACATATTCAAAGAATTCTTACTACATTTAAAGGCATCATGCACTRCCATAGTGTGTTTGAATCAAAATAAATATGTGTATTCAAGGACAATTTGATCTGTTAAATCATTTGGATTTCTGTTTTAGAAAACTGAGGTTTGTAGGCTACTCTGCTACCATCTCTTGTTTCTGTTTTCTCCATTCTTGTTCCCTCTGTAAGGCATTTGCACTGCAGACATAGGCTATACAGGGTGCACTGTCCTGTATTGACAGTCCTTGCTTGAGTTCTCTGAGAAGTGGAAAGTAAAGTAGCACCTTCATTCTATACAGGTTCATTGCAGTTCTCTAAATGTCCAGCCTGGTGCTAAGGCAATTAGGTAGCAGATAAAACTTTTAATCCAAGAAGGAGGAACACCACTGGTAGCTGCTGTAAGAGGAAATACAGAATGTTTCCAGGCTGTATCAAATGCTTGAAAATAGTATGGAGGATAGATTTTCTTTGAAAAATGATGGTAGATTAACATAAATGAATTCCTGAGGCTTAAKACACTGTGAATGTGGCAATTAAGGTTAAGTGCACACAGCAACTTTATTTAAGTTTTCGTAATATGTTCTTTATTCTACTTCATGATTTACAACAGAAGTAATTTTGTGAAACTTACTGTCTAACTTGCAACAGTGGGACTCTGTGTAATATTTCCAAACTCTGGCAGCATCAATGATATATGATTAGTGTCATATAAAACAGTTTTTCGGGCTCCATTACTTGTAAAACTACTGAAGGATAAACATTTGGATTAAATTCCTATTAAAAACATGAATTATTAAAGATTTATTATCTCTATGAAGAAATTTTCATATTAAAATTATGATTTGTTTAAATATTTATTGAAAATAAATAGAACTGTCATATTTTGATATTAAGTTCCAGAAAGTTGAAAGGAGTTTTATATGATAGATAGATGCTTAGGAGGCAAAAGGACAGCAGTTGAATTCTTAATGCTGCCAATGTCTTGCTCTGTGATGTTTGGTGAGTCGTTTAACTTTTATGACTATTTCCTTATATTATAATTGCCCTAAGGATCTCTGCTGCTACTCTAAGATTGTCTCAACACCCTATGAGAATTTATGCTTTCTAAAGATATTCTTAAGCCTCTGAGAAAATTCAATGCTATGACAGGATAACAAATAAACTGAGCTTATCATCCGYATCCCACTCCTTCAAACATGATCCTTTACTATACATATTCAGGTCTTAAAGCTTGGTAAGAGAAATAGTTATTCTTTGAGTCCTATGATTTGCTTTTGAATTCATGAAAGTATCTGTTTTCTGTTTTCCAAATTAATTTGTAGTCAGCATAGTAGGATATTAAAATGGACAGCTTCTTAAAAGCTTAATAATTGTGCACGARTGTTGCAAATCTTGAAATTCCACTCTACAGGAAAGAGTAAGCAGTCATGCTGCATACTCTGATCATACGTCTGTATCCATTTGATGGAGTTATCTTGGTGGCACTGTATGTTTAAAAACTGCATTTAGAAAAAAAAAGAGAGAGAGCTACAAAACATTAGTGGCCTTTGCATAAAGATGATTTTTCTCTTTTTAAATATACCCTGCAATTGTGGAAGTAAGATGCACGTCATTTTTACATGGATGATCATTTCAGGAAGAACAGTATGAATCTTTTCTAAAACCATGAGTTGTAAAAGATCCAAAGAAAAACATTTGTAAAACTCTTATCAACAATTTTTACTCCACAGTTTTTGAAAATGGAAAAGATTAAATGAGAATTTTATCTACACTGTTCTAATGACTCTAGTTACTTGTTGAAATCCACAGTAAATTGGTGTCAGTATTCCAAAATGAAAACCACAGCTCTGCAATCACAAAAATAATTGAAATCACAACTTCTGAAATTATAAAGTTACACTAATTGCTGGCTTTCCCTCAAGAATGATTTCCTAACAAAGCTATAATCTAATTAAGGAATAAAAACAAACAAAAAAAAAAGAGGAAAGAAATGTGTTAAAAGAAAAATGTTTGTAATTTTCCATTTGAACTTGGCTTATGGATCTGGAGATTTGCTACAGAAGCTATGAAAATATGATCTGTTAAGACTGACATATATTACTTTGGGGAAAGTTCGAATCTACCCTTTGATTTAAACTGCTCAGACTGTTGAACATGTGGTATTTAAAATACGAACTCTCAGCAGCCTTAATTATGCCTATCTCCAGAAATGTCTGTTCATTCCTAAGAAATTAAGTATGAGTTTTGAAGTAGTTAGTTCATGAATGCAAGATGAGATTCAGCTGTTGTGTCTTGCATCCCTCAGCTAAATAATTTGTTTCATATATTCTTTATTTTCCTGTGAAATATTTGCTGCATACCTACAGTACCTTTAATAGATATTATCCTCACTATTAAGGCATGCAAAACTAAAATGTTTTTACAATGTGTATTTTAACAATGCACGTAAAAGGCATATTATTATTATTATCTGCAAGCACTCTTGCAAAGGGTTAAAAGTTATGGTTTTTATCATTCATGAATATTCATTGATTGATGTTAAAATTCCTGTTGTAAAGATTTTAATAGAGTTTAATTTGAAAAAAAAATTATGGAAACCCTGCGAGTAAATATTCCCAATAGTATAAGGAAGAAATTTTAATTTTTATCCTATTAAGAAAACAGAAATCAGACTATTTTTAACAATTACAAATAACCTTCATCAGTACTTATATATTACTTTTATGTGAAAAGTCACTAGGTAAAGATCAGAGCTGAAAGCTTGCATTTGCATCTTAGTCTGTATTATACGTGGTAGTCCTGTTCTAAAATCTTTCTTGATGAAATTGATAGCTCTATTCACATATTTTTTTCAGGCTTTTCTTCTCCAGCTGATGTTTTCTGTTCAGTGAAGTAAATGTTCACTAAGTATTTTATAAGAATAGCTCAAAGAACCTCCTCTACCCATTTTAACATGGAAATTACACCTAATCTGCATATAAATTAAAACATAACAGATAATGAACCATTTAAAATGAGCAACTTCTCCTTTTATCTTTTATTTTGATTCAGTCATTGTTTTGGTTCCTATTTGTACTGTATCCCAAGGGTCTCAATGACAATTATCGTTTCTGCCTGTTTTCACTCTCTAATTTTGGATAATACAGCAGAGAACTACATAAACATTGTGTATAGTTTCTGGGAAYAGAAAATAATTACAGGATATGACATAAGTCAAGTGTGGAAAAATAGGATAGATAATGGTGCCACAAAAAATATATAGCTTTTTCTTTTTTTTCCCCCAATGAAAATGACTAAAATACAGACTAGAGATCGCTAAGCAGACTTCATGCTAGCTTGTTTGTATGCTGATTGTGATCTGGCCATAAACATATGAAATCGAGTCCAAAACCAGTCTCATCAGGCATCAGATCAGCTCATTTGTGTCCCTGCCAGTTTCCCGAGGACAGCTGAACCAGCCAGTTTAAGGGAGGCTCCTCTCTGTCTACACTCTGGGCACTAACAGATCGGTTTTGTAGATGTGCTCCAGATTGTAAGTTAAAATGAGACAGGATTTGACTGTGTGATCTGTTTCATACTGCAGATACCACTGTCTTGGGAGATGACACTTCTTGATTGTATCCAGTTATTTCCATGCCCTTTCTGCCATATTTTTTTTATTTGAACCTCAACAAAATAATGCATGTTGGGAAACATACTTGACTTCTCTGAAATGATTTAAAAAGATAAATTTACATATGCTCTGAAGTATCTGTAGGACTAGTTACCAGCAGCATAATTTTAAAGACCTGTGAGAGTAGAGATCTGCTTTCTTGAAATTCTTTTTGAGTTCTAGGAGAAAAAACTACRTATAAAGAGCATACTTATACATTTTTAAGCTACATTTTGATGACTTTTGAGCATTTCATATTCCTGGTACCACCCAGGAAATTGTGTGGTGCACAATTGTGATGCTGATCTCTTTTCTGTATTCAGAGGAGATGGTAAAAATAGAGGAGGGAGGAGGTTGTCTTAATAAAATGGAAAGCTTAGCAAACATATTCAGGACTATTTAATTCCTGTTTGGTGTGACACTAAGATGTGCTTTTCCAGACTGCTGCAGTGCTTCAGAGATGTTGCAGACAGCTTGCCATAGGGCTGCATACTTTTTTAGAATTTGAGTCCCTTGGTCAGGCAGAAGACACCTGAGACAGACTGGGGCTTCAGGGAGTGAAAAACCACAGGGCCTCATGGGAGATGTAAACTATTAAAGAAACCTATTATAAAAATATGGTTCCTAAGGTTSCACAAAGTTCCTAAACTGCATTTTCTATAATCTACCATAATATAATATCTCTGTTCCCTGTAACACTGTGTCCAACCCYTGTGTGCCTCCCAAGGAAACTCCAAACTCTTTACAAGTCACGCATTGTGTGACTCATGTTCAGTTTCATCACAAGTAAACGAGGATCAGCTGTTTGCAGAAATAGAGACTGTAAAATCAATTTCCGGAGGGTACCTGAARACATGCCAGGTGTTCCTGCCTGACTCAGGCAATTTGGCTTTCAGATCTGGATGAAAGCACAGGATGGACCATTAGCTGCAAACTCAAACAGGGCACCTGAGAATAGCTATAGTCTCAGAGGAAGCAGGACTGATGCCTTCAAAGTTTGTGTTCACACAGGTCCTGCAACTATAGATACCCACAGTGCCAAAATGAGGGATCCTTTGAAGACCCTCAGTGCTGAGTAGAGAAAAGGCACAATACCTGCTGCTTTGACAAGTACTGCATGGGCAGGTGGATATTAAACTATCTAAAACAGAATATTGTTTCTTTTTATTATTATTCTTTTTAAAGAATGACACATAATTATTACAATATGCAGTTTGACTTTCTACAATTCAAAATGCAGATTCTTTAGACTTTGTWTAAATAGAGTTTAAAATGAATTTGAAAAGAAGCCCCCAGAATCTAGTGTAGCATTTCTTCACACTTGTCCACTCTGAGAAACAAATTAGTTTTTTGGTAAAAGAAGGAAATTATTTGCTTTCCGTTGCTGTTTAGATGCTGTGTGGCTGTGTCCTCTCCTTTTATACATTAGGTAAGCTGTTTTATAGTTCTGATTGTGATCTTGTAATGCTGAACAGGATGGACCAGTCCCAGCTAGAGGGTCTAGGTAGGACTTTAATACACATATTGGTGTGTGTCACTCATAAGATGCAGTGTACAGCTTTTTACAGTCCACCCTGGTAGTAGCTGGGTTAGTAAAATAAAATAGACATATTTTCTACAGAAAATAGTTTTTTACCTTTAGCTCATAAAATGACAAGTAATAAAGACAAAYATTAGGGTTGGCACCCTTTAAGTGATGGACAGCAGTGAATTTTCAGTAGCACCCTAACAATTTTATGAAAGCCATTACAATGCAATATGGTATTGATCTATATTGAAAACTCCACAACATTCTTCGAAAGTAGCAATATTTTTGCTCATTTTTTTWAAAAAAAATGCTACAAAACTTCCTATAATCATCTTTTTATCATTTTTACAAGTGATTATGGATAGAGCCTGATGATTTTTATGTCTTTAGCAATGATTTTGCTCTAGGTAGAAAGACTGATKCAGAAACAGTGATATTATTCTTAAAAGGTTGAGTGCCAAGAATTATCTGGAATGAAACCACAGCCCTATAACACTCTTTCTTTTTTCTTCAGTATGATTTTCAGGATTTCATCTTGTACTAGGAGTAAAAGTAGAAAAGCTTTGATAATGCAGATAGTCTAATCAGTGAGGGAAAGAGGGGAAGATCCACAGAAAATGTAGATTAAGTAGAATGACTTACAGTTGATTACATCCAATATTTAGAAGCTTGAAGCCTTTCTTCAGCTACTGACTCCTATTTCAGCATTTTAAGAAATTACGGTTCACTACATATCTAATGGCTTGTTTTTGTCAATATACATCTCTGCTGGGAATGAATGACTTCAGGCAAAGCCTATGCAGCACAATGCAGTGCTATGCAGAGATACTTGTGCTTGCTCTGAMCTATTTATGCTGAAGCCTCATCATAACAGAGCCTAATAGTGTCCAAAAGGATCTGGAAAATTAAAGAGAAATCAATATTTCTCTGATCATATGTCACTGATCAGTAGTAGACAGTTTGAAAAGATATTTCAGAGCAAAAATATATGTTCAAATTWGCTAATTCTGACAGATAAATGAATAGGTAACATAGAGTTTGATATAATGCCTTGMGCTTAGCATTAGGAGAACAAACAAAGAAAAAAATTGTGAACTATTTGAAATTAAAATTCCACTTCAAATTTTCCTTTTWTTTCTTTTTAATTCTCAGAAGGAGGATGAGTCCTGCATTTATTAGAGTTTATATCCTCATGAGTATGATGTTTAAGGAGAAAAAGAARACGGTAAATAAATTAGTTGTCTATTCTGTTCTAGTGTCTGTTCTAACACTAGGGAATTTAAATGCTTTAAGAGGATGTTCTTCTATTCTTCCTTCTAATGATCACAACAGCCTTCATTTTCAAATACTTCACTATTTTAGTACAGAACAGAACRTGCATGTTAACTCCTCCTTTCCAGACTCTTCTCTCCCAAACTTGGTAATTTTCATTTGACTGTTGAGACACATACATTTGTACATAGTGTGAGAGAGATTTCAGAATATCRCATGAGTTAGGATTGCTATAGTGCCTAGAAGCAAACTGGGGAACAAGCTAGTCCAACAAGCAATCACAGTCATAGTACATTTACTTAGTCTCCATTTGCTGCAGGAAAAAGGATTACTTCTGGTAGCAGATTACTTTTCCCTTCATGCTTACTCATTTCTGGCATCTGGCACTATACAAAGAAAATAACTTTTTGTGTATTTCTCATAGTCATTTCTTTATTGCCTTGCAATATAAATGGGAAGAACAACAGTGTCCCTACAGAGACATTTTACACCTCTTCTGTCCTATATTATGCTTTGTGGATAATGGGATCTGTGAGGAATAAAAAGCATTCTGTATTTCTTTGCACTGCAGAGGATGTGGAACACAAGAGATCGTCTTGCCTTTAAAAGATAACGACATTGTAAACATTTTTTAAACAACCTAGGGGATTCTATTACTGATGTATTAGTGATTAATGCAGAATTAAAACCTCAAGAATGTCTTAAATTCTTTAAATTAAWAAATAATTTTAATCTAACCCTGAAGATCTTGTCCCAAGTGGCAACTATAGAATTTTCAGGGGAAGAGTTATACTATAAAAACAGTGAATGATATTCCTTTTATTATTTAAACCTTGGTTTATTGCAGTTTTAACAGACTATCTGTGATGTGTTTTCCTTTTACAGTAGAAGAACTGCAACATAACAGAATACCAATAAGTCCCAGGGCTTTTATGGGCATACATTATTTTTACAAGACTGTACTCTTAATGTAGGATACCTTTTTTTCTCTAATCTCTTTTCCTCACAGAGGACTACTATACATACCAAGTAATTGTGCAGTACTTAAAAATAAGACACAACGCACTCAGCTAATTGTTACCTTTTGAACACTTTAGATATGTGAATTGTAAACATTCTTATATAGCAAAGTTAGAAGAAACATTCTGTTGACTGATGTCCAGTATACATCACTGGAGAATTATTTCTGTGCTTAAAGTCAACATAAAAGGCTGCCTCAGCTTGAGTAATACATTATTCTTTTGCTATCATAAGAAAAACATTCCCTCCCTCTTTACCCACAGCACCAAAGTTGTTTGTTTGTGGTTTTTTTTTTTTTAATGCATTGAAATGGCACTGTAAGTCTTGAGCTAAGTCTTTTCTTCCCGCTGGCATTGTAGAAGTTGCTGTCCCTAGTTGACACTTCCTTTCTTTATTGGTAAACCATGAAAAAGAATCATAAAATCTAACAGGACTGTGACATCATCTGATCTTCTTGATGAGTTTCAGCACCCTGCAAGGAAGCTGTGTAAAATCTTCTTCCCTATTAAGTGGGAATGCAGTATCTCTGTTTCATGGAAGGATGGTCTAGGTTCAAACAGGCTGACAATGAATACAGTTGTCTAATGTCTTGCCATAAATTTGTRGAGTTTTTCTGTAGAGCAGTTGGAGGGAACTAAGAGAGATTTTTTTATGTGATTTGTCAGATATAAGCAGTACAACTTTCTGGCAGTTACATATAACAAATGACTACTTTGTACCTCAGCATATTAAGCTGATCTTTTTCACTTGAAATAAAAAATKATCTATGACTCTTGAGTTCCTAAGCTTGAATGTAACAGTACTCCGGGAAGGAAAGGATCATACAGGCATATTTCCCACATGTAATATTCATCATGTTTTTTAAAGCAAACCTTCTCTGAATGTTTCCTGATCTTCTCTTGTTCTCTCCAAAAAACTGGCCCTTGGCTAATAATTGTGATTCTGGTATACATTTTTGTTTTTTTCTTAAGACAGTCACCATAATGATGTGCACAATTTTCTGGACGACAAATCTTATCTTTATAGAGTTATTAAATTTTATTCATAATTTAATTTGAAGTAATAGTGTAGATAAAAGTAAAATTGATTTGATCAGAGGTAGATGCAGAAGATGAGAAAGTCACAATGCCATCAGGTCAAAGGATATGATGGTGATACTTCATGTTGAAGTAGTAGCTGAAAGCTTGCACATGCTACCTGCATTGAACTGCTGCATGTTTCTATTCTCATGCCCCAGAATGCACTTTTCATCATTCAGGATGCTTCAGAAGGTGTAACAGTTTGGCGACACTTTGTCTCAGGTGATTAATAATGTGCTTAACTCTTCGGTCTGATGTTGAATGAAGAGTGTGTGGATGTATCAAGTTAGATAAGTAAGAACCAATATCTCTGTGGAAATACAGCTACAGGAGTGTAGMCCATAATTTTTAAAGTCTTCCACAGTTTCAAAGCTAAAATTTAAAACCATTACATTTTTCTCACACTTTCGAAGAGTGTTCTGCAATGTGAAGAGAAGTTACATTTTCTTTTTTTCCTGGGGAGAAAATATGCAATTTGTGTGGATATTCAGAGTTTACAACAGTAAGTGCAAAATAAATATATACAAGCAAGGATTTTTTGAGGAAATAAAATTTCTCATCTGAATATATCAACTGTATCACTCTGCTTCTGCAGGCTAGAATAATTCTTTTAAGTATAGGCAGAATATTCCTTTTCTTTCTATGATTGCATTCCTTGGCCATTTTGCTGAAGGACTTAGTAAACACCATAATTAAATACAGTGAACTAGTCCAGAAGATCTGCTGACCTCATTCACTATGGCATAATTATCTGTTCATTTCCAACAGATTCATGTCTTTGCAGCAATAACTTTGTTGACTTTTTATGGTCCCATATCTACTTACTAGAAGTTCATATGATGTAAAATCTTTGAAAGCTTAAAGTAGTTGAAGTAAATGTGGAGAAGACACTTTAGGAAAAGTGAAGTAAGCAATATAGGTACAAAAATATTTAGGCTTCCTAAATTCTCTCAATTTCTGTGGAAGAAAAAGGAGGAAAGGGAGAAACTTTTGAACCAAAATTAATAATATATTAAAAGGATTAGATGGAATAAATACAGAATTTGCATTGCAAGTCAAAAAAAAAAAAAAAGCCTAAATATCTGAGATGTGTACTTGAATTTGTTGCTATAATGGCATCTTTGCATTAAAATAGGAGGAGGAAAAAAAAGAAAAAAGAAAAAAAATTCTCTCTAAAACTGTACTGTTCAGTGCTCTTTTCCATGTGGGAAAATGTGGATATTCTACTAAATTGGGCAGGAGTCTTGGTGACAAAAGATGCAGAAAAGGCAGAGATACTGATTCCTTCTTCACTTCAGTCTTTGTTAGCAAGACCAATTGTCAGGAACCAATATTTATTAATATCTGATGGGAAGTCATAAAGAGGTTAGGCCAGACTGTTCTCAGTGGTTTTACAGACAGGATGAGAGGAAATGGGCACAAACTGAAGTGCAGGAAACTTCATCTGAACACAAGAATACTCCTTCACTGTGACAGTGATTGAACATTAGAACAGGTTGCCCAGAAGGTAGTGTGCCAATCCTGACAGGTAATCAAAACAAACGGGACAGGGTCCTGGACAACCTGCTCTAGTGGGCACAGCTTGACCAGAGTGGGTTGGACCACATGATCCCTGAAGATCCCTTCCACTCCAAATATCTGTCATGCATTCCATTGGTCTTTTTTWAACTCAAACCCAAACCATTTCCTAGAGCTTATCAAGAATTTCCAACTGAGTCCTGGGCTTTCTTTTTCTTTCCACTGAGCCCCTATTTAATGCTTGGATTGTTTTTACCTACATGATGCTACCATACTGAATTAGCTAATATCCAGATTTACTCTGGTTTTTTGCAACATTGTTGTTAAAGATATCATCATATCATGTAATCACCATACAATTACACTGTATATCTTAGCTTTGATTTTCTTTGATCCATGTATTGGGAGTGATATTTGGTATGTATGATTTGGAATCATACATACGATCTGGAAATCAGTCCTGACAATCAGCTGAAAAGATATGTTACAAAGAGTGGAATTCTGCTCTTCAGCCAACTTCTTTTTAAATATGATGCAGAAATAAGAGTATTAACACTGAATGTAATGAAATTCTCTTTGTAGTTATTTTACTCCTCAAAATTTTAGAAAGGCTAATAGCCATTGGAAAGTGAGATTTGGCTTTTGTATAAGCTWACACTCCTTTATTTGTATAAGCTAATGTTCATTTATAAATGAATGGCTTTTCTTCTAATAGTATTTCTTTTTCTCTTGTAGAAGAATAGAAGAACTGATATTCACCAAGACAACTTACACAAGGGCTTTTTTTCAATGACTTTGATTTCCTTCAAAAAGCAGATTTTTTTAGGCTCAGAAGTTCAGACCCTTAGTGTTCAAGCTGTTCACTCTCATACTCTTCTACCCCCCGCTTTTTCTTTTTCCTCCTTCTCTCTCTTAATTTAAACCTGTGGACAAAGATCTCACAGGTTTTCCTACCACCTCCTGGGTCTAATTATGGAAGTGAAGGTATTTCTTTTCATCTGCCAGTGTAGACAGCTTTTTTCCCAAAATTTCCTCTAAAGTCCAGTGATAATCCTTTCCTTTACTGAAGTGAAAATCAAAGATTGTTATGCAGCTAGCTAGTTGATCTTTCTTTACACGAACTGTCCACTTATCAGTGTTTACTGAAAATCATTTTTTTTATTGCACAGTATGACATGCAGTGTAACAATGCTGAGAGGCTCATCTTGTCACCTAACGAAACTTGTAAAATGCTTACCATGATGCCTTCATGGGAAATGAAGTAATCTAGAGAGATGTCATGGAAAAAAATCTTTCAAAAATATATTTCCAATTTC
The DNA here is from genome assembly GCA_003342815.1 of Eudromia elegans. NCBI lineage: Eukaryota > Metazoa > Chordata > Aves > Tinamiformes > Tinamidae > Eudromia > Eudromia elegans. The sequence continues at coordinate 158,994 of PTEX01000141.1, read as the reverse complement.
TCAGCTATACACCTTAAGCCTAGTATGTGGTTTTAGGTATGCTTGGTGATGCAATGTCCTGTAGTTCACAGATCCAGTCTATATTTCTAGAGTTACACTGGCTCACTCTGAGAAGGTGACCCATTTAAGAAAAACAAACAAATGGAAAAAAAAAAAAAAAAAGATTTTGAGAAAACCTTTCCGCTGAACGCTGAATCATTTTGTAGTACTTCATGATTCATGTCAAGTTCAGAAGTGGTTATATTAAGGTGCCATAAACGAGACTCAGAAAATCTCTTTCAAGATTATATGCATAAATGGCTTCTAGCAGAGCTCTTTGGGTAAAACAATTTAGATACTGCTTAGTTCACTTATTCAAACTGAAGGGAGACTTGAAAATACCTTCCTGAAGCTTCTTTGCTTTCCAGGTCATGTTCTGTATTTTGGCTCTCCTTTTGCTGTTCTGCCTAGTGTAGGTTGATTTATTAATTGATATGTAAAAGGTGAGGAAAAGAGAGATTTTATTATGCCTCTGTCTAGTAGCTTGAACTTGAATCATTACAGACAGACATTTATGCATATATGCATACAGCCCTGTAAGAACAAATCCTGTTAAAGAGGCTCTGATTTCAGCACTAGGGACAAGTTTTAGAATAGGGTTTGTGTAAAAGCCTACCTGCATTTATTCTGTAAATGTCTTTTTGTATATATGATCATATGTGCATACCTACAGCTCTTTATATTTTTCATCTACATTTTGATGAAGAAAATGTAACAGAGCATAGTTTTATTTCAAAGGGTTGCCAGTATGTTTTTGYATGACCCCTGCGTAGTGGGTGCCCAAGTGAACAGAGGCACTTGGTGCAGAGAGAACACACACATCAGACCTCTCACTGCACTGCAAAGATAGCTAGAAAGTTACTTAAACTGCAATTCTTGAGCCTCATTTGTAGATCAGTGACCTAAAAGATTGCAGGGACTGATGGAACTGTTATGGTCTATTGTGCACTAAATCTAGCTGAAAAATTCATGACATTTTCAATTACATAACTAAATGCATCTGTATATTAACTGGCTTTTAACAAGATAAACTCACTTTTAAGGTTTCAAAATAGATAAACCTATTATTTTGAATTCGGACAATCATTTGAAAATGTATAACATAGTTTTAATGTTATATACTCTGAAGAATTTTCTAGTAATGGCACTTTATTTTTCTTCTTGTCACCTTAAGAGGTCTTTCTTGTTTAGATACTTTAAATTATTTAATCGTCAAATGATAGTTTAATAGAAATAAATTTGTCACTTAAAATGCTTGTCAGTAAAAACCTGAAAGTTCATTACAAATTTTAGTTTTAATTCATTATTGAAATAACACTTATGATCCAGTAATAAATCCGGTAGTAAACAGTAGTAAATCTTTTTCTTTAAATGAATCAATGAAAGATTTTCTAGTTTCCTGTGAAAATTATTTTTTTTTACTGAAAATCAGAATCTGAAAACATTTTCTGTAGGTGATAATTAAAAAAAAGGAAAAGAAGTTGGTGAAGAAAAAAAAGAAACAATTGTCTGGTGATTTGAGATTTGAAATATTGATATTGCAAGCCTCCATTTACTCCTACTGAAGCAATAGAAGGCAAGAATGCTCTTGCTATTTTTTTTTTTGAAAGAAATTTCACTGCACTAGAATGCTCCAAAAATAAAGGTAGTACAGAGCATGAAAAGTTCATGATCAGCACTAGGCTAAGTTACCTGGAGCTATTTTTTCCACGGCATGCTACTTCTTGCTGATCACAAACTACCAAGTGATTAAGTGACTTATGCAGCCCAAATACTATTTAATCAGTTAAGAGAACCTAGCTTTTCTCCTCTTATTCCTTTTATGCGGCCCATTATAATATGGAAGCTTTCTGGCATATCTAAAGTCAAGTTCAACCACCATAGTACTTGAATGCCTATGGAAGGAATACTGTTTTCTGTTTCCAGACATACACAGCAAGTACATGCACAGACAGGAATGCATGCTTGCACAGGAGGAAAAATGAAAGCTGGGTGGGAAGCAAGCCTAAGTATTCAAAGTAAAAACATCTGTACTGCAGTCAACAGAGATTTCACAAAATATTAACGCATTTGCTGTAGTTAAAGAGTAGCTGACTACCACATTGAAGTCATATATTTTCCTTCATGAAAAAAAGAGCAACTCACTGAAAGGCTGCAAGAAGATATACGTGCTCCTTGGAGAACCTACGGACTTCTTTATTACTTGCAGTGTAAAACTGAAATGTCTAAACACCAGATGGTGAGTTCCTGCAGCACTGTGAAGATGCACCAATTGAAATCCAGAACTAGATTATACGGTCTTTCAAGACCTGAACTCAGTAGTCCTAACCTAGTCCTTCATGAGGACTCCTGTCAACCCAACTAGTTTTACTTTTGGGACAAAGCTGGTGCCAAGTAAACTGCCTTGCACATCTGAACGTTGCTTCCAAAGGCTTCTAGATTCTGGTTTGATTTGCAGAGCAAAGATGGTGACACAAAAGGCTGCTTAAGACTGAATTTGCTATTCACAAGCTAAAACTATTTTACTTATGCTTAAGGTTACATATTTTAACCGCACTAATAGAACAGAAGTCATTGATAGGTTTTGGGCTAATGTCTGCATTCTAGGTTTGTTCACAAAGACCCGTCCAGAATCTCTTCAGACATAGTCAGCATACCTCAGAGTGCAATGTAGACTTTGCCTTTTGCCTTTCCCACTCGCTTTGGCTGAGGGGGCAGCTATTGTAGCAGTCTCCTCTCAGCAAACTTGRAAGGATGCTGATATGCCCAACATGCAGTTTTGTTCTGTGCTCTTCTGTGAGGACAGCTGTGTTTTTCCCAGGCCCCTCCACCCACTGAGTAAAGGAAGGATGATATTGACAAAAGCAACTGTGTTTAAGATTGAAAGTGCTATTCAGGAGAAAGAAGACCCTTAACTTATGCAGAAAAAAAGGTGTCCCGGCACAAAAAGAAGCATTGGTCACGAGTAGCTTCTATTAAGGCACTGCTCATGCCAGGCAGTCTCCAAGCTCAGAAAGCTTAAATAAATACGTATTTTTTTGCAAGTGATTTTTTTTTCTGTAAAAATTAAGTTGTGATTTGCGTTCCAGCTAGCTTATAATGCATCAAATTGACATTCTGGGCAATGTCTTTTTATTTGTTTCTCTTTTTCCTGAGTGACTTCAATCTTTTTTTGTTTTTGTTGTTTTGTTTTAGAAGATCTGAGCTGCAGTGGAAAGAAGGGATAGAGACAAGCCATTAAGGCCACGACCACAAAGCAGCTTGGATCCCATCAGCTCATATGATGGGTCACCTTTCAGATCATCAAGCACTTGAACCTTGTGAAAGGTGATGTAGGTAGTAGGTTCATGAAGAATACTAGAAGAACATAGTTGGTGATGTATTGCACCATACTGCTTTTTTAGGCAGTATTCAAGGASAAATGAATTGATATTTTATAGCTTGAGAAGCAGCAACAGCAATGTTTTTCTCATGCTTTTATAAGACAGGACAGAAATTGATAGACAACCTGGATTCTCTTTTCTGAATATAATATAGAGAAGAAAGTAGTGAGATTAATCTGGCAGCATGTGTCAGACCCACTGTAGCTTTATAAAGATACGACCCTTCAGCTGCTTCCATAAGGGAAAGTTCCCTTTTATAGTTACTCTCTCTGTCTTGGTTACTGTGGACTCATAGCAATAAATATGAAAAGATAAAGATCTGTAGAATCAGAATAGGATCTCACTGTGAAATAGGGTCCCAAATGTGCCCTGTCCTCCTGGGGATAGTGGAAGGCAGTGACAGTGTGTCCTTCTCTTTGACAGTCTCTTATGAGCCCTATTCCCTTATGAGTTAGGTAATGAGAGTATTTCAATACTTTTACTTCAGAATAAAGTCATAGTCATAATTAACTGTCACTATAGGCATTATCCCGACATAGAAGAAGCGTTTCAGACAGTTGTCTACCTATAGAGTTGTTTACTCTTGAAAAGTGTCATCCAAAGCACTCCAGTGTTTCTTAATTCTTAAAAGTATTCTAGAACTGTTTTAGGTCCCAAAAGACCTTTCTAGGAACAGGAAAATGTGATCTGAGCATAAAACCCTAAGGGAAAACAAAGAAATTATGAAAATATTTGGCTAAGACTTTTTTTCCTTGTTAGTCTGAAAAACTAATACAATGAAACTCTTAAGAATTAGCTGTATTTAGGCTAAGAAACATATATATGAACTAGAGGTAGCTAGACCCCATTTTTTGTAAAAATAAGTAATGCCATTGGAGATGGTAGATCTATACTGATTTTCCCCTGCTGGCAACCTGCCCCTCATGTAAACAGACTCTATTTGACACATAGAGAGTRTGTGTGAATTGAAGGACCCAGGAGCACTTTCCTGTCCTCAGAATGGATATACACTCTTGCTGTTTCTGGCTTGCACATCAGGGTCAGACTTGTGTATGTACACATACTTTCTATTTCAGTGGAGAGGAAGGTGGGGAGTAAGGGTCACACTAAGATTAATTTTTGTTCATCCTCAGAGAGGCTAGTCTGGATTAAGAGGATCAAGGATGATGACTAAGGGTGGAGAACACCTGACTGTTATAATCCACATGATCTCCACTTGTTGTTCTTAGAACCTTCAAAGTTTCCAGACTGTTTAAAATAAATCTATGATACGACACAGGAAATCCCCAACTTCTTCCCTGAAAATGTGCCTTTTTTTTTTTTTTTTTTTCCTCCAGTGATTGATTGATTGGAGGAATAGGAAAAGTAAATCTTTTTGAGATCTAGAAATATTATGATAGATTCCATAAAACATCTGTACATAGATTCTGGTAAAAAGTCATTATTCTTGATTAAAGATGTCCTACCCGGCATATAGCTCAGTGGATGCACAACACAAAYACCCTAGGAAGTCAGACAGGCATTCATGCTAGAAATGCTCTCACAGCAGGGGAAACAGCAAGGGTATATTATTTTGGAACAAATGGCACAACATGGCCTTCAGCAATAAGATAGAGCACAGGCTCTGCTGCTGTAGGTCACTTCCCAATGTGTCACAACACATGTTTTTACTCTCCAACAGAAAAAAAAAAGGGGGTGAGGAGCAGAAGATGAGCTGAGTTCTCTAGGTTTGAAAGCACACTTGTTTTGTAAAGGGGAGTCTGTAACCTTGCAATGAAGCAAAACTTCTGCCAAATCAAAGAAATAACAACAAGTAAGTCCAATGTACTCTATATTCTTACTGGTGTTAATATTGCATTCTTACTAGWGTTAATATTGCTGCTGAGGAAGCCTATGCACCACAGCCATAGAACTAAATTTTGCTAATTTGTTCATCAGAAATTCTTTATCCTTTGGCAGGATTGAGAATTTAGGGACTCAYAGAATAACAGTGAGTTTACAAAAGGGCTCTTTATCAGCCATTTTGACAAGCTGTTTCTGTATTTTGGAGGATAGAATCCTCAAACAGCTTCAGCTTTTATGGATAATTTACAAAGAAATGAASCTTAGATTATTGAGCCAGAGAACAGAACTAATACTAAGAGTCTTCAAAGTCATACAGTGTAATTAGAAAAATATAAGCTTGAAATCCCATCATGAAACATGAAGTATACACTAGTATACAGTTGTATAAATTTACCTCTAAAGAGGATACCAAACAAGTTKATATAGATCACTATTTGTGAATAAGCAGTCAATTAAAATATATCTGTAAATTAATAATGTGCATTACTAATGAAGACATAGTAAGAAGTAGGTTCATTAACCTAATTATAATTAGTTCAATGCAGTATTTGAGTGCCAAAAGATGGCTAGTACTTTTTACATATTCCAAACAATGCTGTCATACCTCACTGCAAGAAGTATAGATGATGTTTGGTTTGCTATGTACATTAGGTTAGGCTTCTAATCAGTGCAACTGAAGACACACTTGTCAACTTTGTGCAGGAAAAAACAACTGTGGATAAAATACATATGCTATTTTGTCTATTCTGTTTAGTGTATTCAGAAGACTTTTGGAGGCCTTCAGAAATACAAGCTGCTTCTTGAAACTTCTTCTCTCAGATAAGAGAGAATGAATTGTATTCTCTTATTTGTGTTCTTCGTTAGCAATATTCAATAAATTTGAGTTACAAGGGAAGTAAGTAGAATCTCTGCAAAGCTTTTTCTATATGCATTTGCACAAGAGTAAATGAAGAGAGAGGCTGATCGATAGAACCTGTTGGAGCTGTTTTTACAGTCTGCATTCTGCTGAAGCAGTACAAAGAGGACTGCGTTCACAGCAAACATATAATGCTGTGAAATGGAATGCTATGGTTTATGTGTCTGTTCTTTTAAAAGTGTGAAGAATTACTAGAACTTGTAATCTGAATACTTGTAAGAGAAAAACCTTAGAATATAATCAAGTTATTTATCAAGTAAGTCCATCCTTTATTCAGCAGAATAGGTTAGACTCTCATTAAATGCACATTCACGTTGTAAGAATTTATAAAAGTATGTATGTGTGTACATATACAACATATATATACCAGTGAGGCTCTTGATGCTTTAAATTCTTTGGGGAGTGATTTTTTTTAACTTTTTTGTTTTAAAGAARGGGCTGCACCTCACCTGAAGCCTATTCACAGGGTAGAGCCTGTTGATCCATGCTATTCTGAGGTTCTGTTTTGGGGTCCAGCTCTCTGCAATACACAAGATACATAACTGAAGGCAGACTTGAGCTTTTACCTTTCACCCTCACCTTATGGAAACTCACCAATTTATGTGTCTTTCCCTTACTGTTAAAATTTAGCTGGTGTCTTTTTTAATGTCTAATGGAAATTTAAAAGGCAGTAGTGAAATAATGCAGCAATAGTGGGCAGCTAGAGGAAGAGTTCAGAGAGGAAAAATGGTTTCACGGCATTTTTTTCATTTGCACATGGGTTGCCTAGAAACCATTATGTCAAGTACATTATTATTGCTTACATAAATAAATCTGCCAGGACTTAATTCCTGACTGGCCTCTGCATACTTGTCATGACAGAAGCATCCTGAAATTCATGAAATGGTTCATGTAATGTGATGTGACATCTACATGACACAGAACAGCTGTAATGCCTGTTCCAAAACAGTTTGGTTGATGATTGTTGCCCAAAACGTAAAAAAAGTGTTGTTGGGTAAGTGTGTGTACATTGGGGAAAGGAAGGAGGAGTGTTACTCTCTCTTTTTGATACAAAACAAACAAGCAAAATTTCTGGTTCTGGACAAGGAAAGCACATTCTGTTGTATACGTGCAAGAAAATATCTGATGAGCCCATTGCTGTTCACTTTCCTATTCCCTTGGAAGGTCTCTTTTCTATGACAGATTTTATTTTTTCTTAGAGTGGTATTAGAATTCCTTTGGAATTTAGTAAGGCTAAACAGCCTAAAATAGCCCAAAAATAACTGAAGGATGAATGTGAGCACTTTGCTGTAGTGTCCTTTCATCTTGTTTGCTCATATTATTAATTGATGCTACATTTTCTTTCTTTTTAATTTTCTGCTGCTGAGGGGATGCACATTCCTATATATATCTAGATTAAAAAATTATGGCCTTAATTTGAAATCTTTAGTATAATGTAGCCTTCATTTCACTACTGTAGACACAGTGTTTTCATGGTCAAAGACAAATAATTCACAAACCACTTGAAAGACTGCAAGCAAAAATGCAACCTAGGGCTCTGAAAGTCAGATTAATCCTTGCTTATAACCCTTGAGTTGCACCTTTCTCCCTTAAGAACTCCCTAACTCTAGTATTAAAATGCTACTCAGTTTGCAAAAAGTATTAGTGCCTCTGGGTGTATGATATTTTTAGTAAAATTTTAATATTTCTTTCTCTGTTTCACAATGTAGCAAACTCTGAACATCAGATATTAAAGCACATTTTATTTCTTGATTGAGCTAAATTGGAATGATATAACGTTTCAGATATACTCTAAAATTGAAATGCATCTCCCGTCCTCCCTTCTCTTTCAACCTGTTCTCAACACCTGCCTTATTTCGCAGCTTGTTAGCTTGGTAGAGAATATATTGAAGTAAACAGCCAACTTTACTTTCCCCAGGTCTCCATAGGCTAATTTGTATCTGTGCAGAGTCCTTAAAGAGGGACATCATGTGCTGTGGTACCTGCAGCCACATTTTTTTTATTGTGTGCATTAGGATAGTGATACTTTGGGAGGAAGTGGAGGCTTTCGGGATGCTGGCAGGATCTCAGCTAGAAAGGCTGCCTGGTGCTGAGGCAAGATCTGGGCAGTCTCCTGTGCCTGCTGCATTTCACCAAGCACRGCAAAGCAGGCTGCTTCATGCAAAGGCAAAAGAGCGCTGGCAGTGCAGGCTTATCAGGCTCCAGGAGGTCTTCCTTTCTCAGAAGAAATATCATAGTCTTGATTCTACACCTGTTTCCTGTTAACAGATGGGAAGCCAGACTTCACCCATACTCCTTTTCCCCTGCTCTAGCACCGTAGCTGCTGTAGCTCATCCTTTTCCCCCTTTTCCTCTTCTGATCACATGCCTTTCACTGTGTAATGAATAACATTTGAAAGTTGAATATCAGGCTAATTAAGTGTAAATGACAGAGCTTTTCAGCTTTTCAGAGAGTCTGAAAATGTGGCACTTTCACATAAGTTTCTAAATCTTCTTTAACAAACAACATTCCATAATGAGGTGATTAAATTGATCATATTTTCTAGCATACAAAAGTCAAGATTTTGTATGTCATAACCATTGATGACAGATGCTTTTCTTTTAATTAATTCTGTTTCATCTTGTCTGCATCTACATAATTGTTTTTTAGGGATATATGTTAATTTCAAATATATATATGTATACGAAGACAAAATTACCGACAGTTTTCCAAAACAGATTTTTAAATGTTAATATTTTCCTGAGGAACAGAAATATCAAGATTTGTATGTGTTGCCATAGGTTTGTGTACAGGTACTGTTTACGTTGGCCTTGGCTTGGAGAATGTTAAAACTTACATGAGAACAGAGATACAAGAAATAGAATGCACTAGTCAAGCTGTATTATATTTTGGTTCATTGAATAGCTATTAGCATATTTTATAAGCATCAGAAACAAGACTAGTAAAGCATAAAACTATACATCTACTGAAGTGCAAAGTAAGGTGTAAAGCTATGTGTCTACCAAAGTGTAAAGTAAGGTGATAATACCATTATCTCATCTGGGAATTATTCATTGGAAAATCGCATTTGTGCTAGATTTCACATAATCAGCCAAAACCTACTGGCTTGCTGTCTGTAGGAGCTCCTCAGATTGATCTAGGCAAAAGAATTATGTTCTCCAACATCTATTTCACAATAGATCTCATCTTTGAATATGATTTGAAATCACTGAAGACAATTAAATGACAATCATTTTGAGTAACGGGATCTGAATTATGTCATTGACAAGGCAGCAGATGTAATGATGCAGTAATGATATCATGAAGATGAGAGCAAAACAATGCAAGTTTACAAAAATAATAATAAAAAATAGAGAATGTCTCCCAGTATGGTCATTTGTAATAGTAACATTCCTACATATTTTCAAAAAAGAAAGTAAAGTCTAATAATGATTAAAAACTTAACCACTGGCTTCTTTCATCTATTTGATTCAAAGGTAACTCCTATTCAACAAAATATTTTATTTATAGTATCTATATGTATTTTTATTGATTCCCATGATTCCATGGGATAGTATGGGAGAGCATGATGAATCTCATAGTCATTAAATTTTTTTAGTCAACTAGATTTTCATTATATACTTCTCATAAATTAGTGGGATTACAAAAATTCTCAGGTATATACATAGTCTTAAATTAGTAATAAAAGCTATATGTTACAATTGGGAAAATGTATACAAATGATTCCRACAAAGGATATGAAAGTCAAGTACTAACAAATTAAACTGATAAATCAAATTAGTATTATCTCAAGTGAAACACTTTATACTAATTTCCTCTTCTCTGGAAAGGTGGTTTTATTATCAGCACAGAACATTAACTCTTAGTAAAAGCCTTATCAATCTGCTGATCAGGATTTACTTGGATCAAAATATAGTACAATATATAGTATAGTAACAAGAATTTCTAAAGCAAGAAATTTTGACAGATTCATTACTAAATAGAAAGTCAAAGTTTCCATCTAGGTCATGATAACTCATAGAAAAACTATTTTTCAAATGAGGGAGTCAGTGTGAACTGACTTGCAAAACACAATGATATTGGCTTTGTACAGTCTAGTTTTTCAACCATGCTTTACAAGCAATGTGACAAGAGTCATAGACATCCGTATTGGGTGTTTTCCTATATATTTCTCATGTTATTATCTCTTTCTCATACCTGGCCCATAATAGAGATATTTATTCCTCAGTTTTGATGTGAATAACATTTACTTTCCCTTCCTCTATCCATATACAAGGGTAAAAGATCCATTAATTCAGGTAACCTGGAAAAATTATTCTAAGTACAGATGATGCAATTCAGTATTGTAAATATGCAAAATGTTATGCTTAAGTTAGAGTAAAATATGGAATATTTGGTATATCTGAAAGACATTGTGTTGYATGGTGGCTGTTTACTCAACCTTTGAGTCTATGTAAGCAATGTGATGTACCTTTGACTTTGATGATGCCTCAATAGCAGCACTACATCTGGTTTTGAGTATTGACAAACTGGGACTTGTGTATAACAGTGAAAGCTTTGCATTGGTAAATTACAGATACAGATACAGATACAAAGGAGTAAGGAGAGAAATTGTTATCAGGTTTCACTGAGAATAAGAGATGCAATGAAGAGCAAAAGATATTCATATTTCTACTGTTAGGATAATTTAGCACTAAAATAGTTTGTTTACAAGGATTATCAATGTTAGAGAGTTATTTAAGAACAACTCCCAAACAGCTGTTAGAAATGGATTAGGCATAATTAGCTTTGCCTGGGGACTGGAGGAGGGATTAAATGGTGGTTTGACATCACTGTACCAGCTCTTTTTATTATGGTCCCTATAAAAAGAAGTCCAAGGCCAACAGAATTAATAGAGAAACTAAATGTAGGTCAGATACTGGGCTGGTGCAATCAGATATTATAATAACTTGTCTATAAACTTAAGTACCAGGATGTTTTGGAAATGAAATATTCAAAGGTCTTTAGGAATATCTTGATAGAAACAGTAGAAACTGCTGCTAATGTAGCTATGCTCAGGAGATGTAGCTACCATACAAGAAAAAAAATATGGAAAACTAACCCTTTATGAAGCTCAGTTAATGGGAAGCACAAATCTCTCAGTGCTTCTCTGTAATAGGATCTTCAGACTCTATGRAAATAATCAACTGAAAATATGAATGTAGCTCATATATTAGAGTGTGGTATCCCCCAACATGGATGTGGTTGTTCATTTGTAAAAGGAATACAAACTGCTTTGAGTTAAATTTCAAGAGGGAAAAGGAAAGCACATTAACTTTCAGCTTTAGTTGATTTGTCTTAGTTTTCTTTAGCATATTTACTCAAGGAAGTCTTGCGTGCAAAAACAATGCTTAGTTAACAAAAGAGACTGCTGGCTACTATGCCTGAGATAGCATAGAAAAACTGCTGTGAGGTATGTGCATATGTTGCTTTCTGTGGGACCATTTGGCAAAAAAGGGGGAGATGGGAAATGATAGAGAAGAGAAATTTCTTACTGAAGTTTTTTTGTTTGTTTGTTTTTTAACATTAAAGGATTCAGGATTTAAGTATATTACAACAAAAGCAAACAGATATGCTAAACTCTCCTATCAAAACTAGTTAAAACATAGAAATCCTTTCCTCCTTCCCTCTCCCTTTCCACATTGAAAATGTCCCTGGAGACTTGAGAAATCGGGCTTGTTAGTGGTAACCTGAGCTCACGCAGCTTGACATGTTTTCATGAAACTTCCTTGTTTTTAGTTTATGCCTACACGGAGAGGTAGAAAGTAACACTACTCACAGAACAGGAAGTCTGCCAAATATCTTCATTTTATGAGTATATCCACATCAATAAAATTCAGTTACACTAAGTAATTTCTATAGAATACACACAAAAGAAAAATGTGATAGTAAAATATTATTTCTGATGGTAATCCCTGAGATTCATAAGTTTTGAAATAGTTTGCTTTCTTATTTCTTTAGTGCTTAATTGTTTCCCTCTGCTTTTTTTTAAAAAATATTTTCACCATGTCAATGACACACTTCTTACCGCATCAATGCAAGAAGATTGATTGCAGCATTTCTTTTTTCAGCTTTATATGTATCTTCTTGTTTTAAACCTTAAACAGAACACATCATAACTCAAACAACTTCATTTTTCAGTTTTGGTTGAATGTAACAGCTGCTTAGGATCTCTCTCCTAATATTTATTTCATTTGGTGATCTCAGTTACAAACACAGCTAGAAAAATGGGTGAAAACAAGGAAAGTAATCTTAAAACTTTCATAGTTCTATGTTTCAGAGTGCTGTTTTGGAAACTTTAGAAAATACAACCCTAAGCTATAACAAAAGAAAAACCTTTTTTTCATGATTACTGTTTCAAAACTATTATCTTTATTTTACCTGCTCCAAATTTTGTGAGAATTAATGTCTGTAGAACATTCTGCCACATTTCCAGCTACGAATAGTGCTCTAAAGACTCCATAACAATATGTCTGGCTGCAGACAGAGGAAGGTTCTCCCTTAGCTGTCATGTTCTATGTTTATGTACAGATGCCAGAATATTGAGCTGTATTCATGGTGAGTGCCCAAGGAAAACATAATGAAAATTATGTAAGGCAAAGATACAGAATTGGACACTTTATTCCCAGGTTTGTCTTTGCAACAATCACCAAGGAAAAGGCAACAGACAAAAGGGAAAATGCAAGGTCCCCGAATAGCAGACTAGGTGCCCATCCAAGGGCTGGGTTAGCCATCTGCTTCATCAGTCACAGGCCCATTTATTTTTTAAAGGAAAGTGAGGTGAACCAGTCTTTATGGTGGCTAAGCCTCTGCTTAGATGCCCCAGCAGTTACAGGACAGGAAAAACAGTGTTAAATGCATCCTTTGTCCTCTAAGTTTTGTAAAGGAGGACTTCTTAATAGAGATTCTTTATTACCAGAAAGCCCAGATAGGCACTCAGGAGGTCATCTTTCAGCACTCCTACAACAAGGATAGCCAGCTCCATAGGCAGAGATGGAAAGCACTCTTTCATGGCCTTGACTTTTTTCTGCCTGCTTTCCAGAAAGCTGCTTTTTTTTTTTTTTTTTGTCATTCTTGGTTTCTTCTACATAAGCATGGAACAGCTTTCATTTCATTGATCTTGTTATACAGCAATTGTTTCTGCAGTTTCTGCAGAGTTTCTGCAGACATACACAGGCACACATAAAAATCAAAACCTCTACAAAAATGAAATTGCAAGAACTTCAATAAGAAAAAAAATCAATCCCTTTCTAGGGAAAAAGTGTTTTATACAATGAGAAAAGCTTTTAAAAGAGAAATCATAAGTTTTGTTTTTCTGCTAATTTTTTTGTTAATTGTAAAAGATTGAATCTGTTTCATTTAGTAGGACAAGAGAATAGAGGTATCATATATTTTGTAAATTCATTCTAATAATGCAAAAGATAGAAGCCAAATATGACAGTGACAAAATATGTATGCATATATTATTTTTTTTTCCAATAAACTCTTAATTCTCCAAATTGAAAATATTATTGAAGTGGGAAGATCCTGATTCATGTCACATTTTTGTTTTACTGGATAAATGTTTGCAGATATATTTATAGGTATTTGCACTGCTAAAGACCATAGCATGGGGTGAAAATGATGTATTTTTAAATGTTTATTCTTCATTTAGATGAAAAAGAAACTCATAAAAGTTCAAAAGATTAAAAGAAAGAATTGTAACAAACTTATCACAGTTGTTTTTCAAATAAGTTAAAATCTCCATGCTGAAGTCTCTCTCCCTCCTTGTATCTCACTGTACAGTGCTTGACTGTTGATGAACACGATCATTACTTTGAGGATGTTTTGTCTAAAGAATTTCAGCCAGCATTGCTAAAATATTTGCTTTCTATTAAAATATAAGAACATTAGAAAGTGAACAAAACAAATACACTATGAACACTCAATCAATGATTCATATCAAATACAGTCTTAAAATATTGCCTATTTAATAGCTTGAAATATTCTTCCAGCTTTCCATAGAAAGCTGAAATAGGCTTCTGAGAGAAACAAACATGAAACACTGATACAAAAGGGGCCATATTTATATTGTATATTGTATTGTATTGTATATTGTATTGTATAATCTCTTCAGGACCAAGACTGAATGTAATGGATCTTGGATTAGGTTAGTTTCTACATGTTTATTTGACCTAAACGTTTAGAAAATAATAACACGACTGCTTCAGAGGCCAAAGAAGTAATTTTCTTAGTCAAGGTTATGACTTGAGATGTCATTAGTGAGTGGACTGGTTCACTCAAAACCCCAAATCAGAATACTTAAATAAGCTTTACTAATTTATATTATATTGCCCTTCCAGACATGCAAGAAAGGAATTTGTTCAGAAAACAAATCATTTCTTCCTGTATTTTCATTTGCATTTTAGTTAGTCTTTAATGACTATGTGTCAGCTTATTCTGAATTTCATGTTTTATTGATCTTGATTATGGACTGCCCAAGAGACTTGAGAGGGATTCACAGTTCAGCCCTCATGTCTCTGAGGGAGACATTTACATTGCTAAATAAGAGAGGGACAAACTACAATAGCGGATCTCTGTCTGTCCTCTGGCTTAATTGTTTTCTCAGAGTCAAGACACCACAGGTAGTTTACAGACAGAAGTTAGTCGTGATCCTGGCACAGCTCATTTTGTGGATTGCTCCCAAAAGGCAGAACAGATGAGAGTGTGCCAGCCTGGGACATGCGGGGCTGCATCCTCAGCTCCACCTCACCGTGAGGAAAGAATCTTTCTTGCTGCCTTTTCTGCTGTTGATTACAGCTCCTTCTCTTAGGGTTATAACAAAGCCGCTTCTGGTCTGATTTTGGCTTAATAATGGGTTGTTTGAAAGATCAAGATCCCTGGAAAGTTTTGTTTATTATATTATGTATATTATGCAAATTATGTAAATTATTTTATGTTTTACTATAGGCAAAGTTATGTTTACTATAATGGGACTATTCTTGTTATTTCAAGTCATTTTTTTACATATCTATTTGAAAATCTGGAACTTAAAACTGCAAGAATAACATGTTCATGCTGGAAATGAGACAGCACAGCCTCTTTTTCAAAGCCCACTGTTACTAAATTTTATCATTGTCTGCTGTGCAGACATTTGCATGAACCAACACTTTTTCCTTGCATCCATGTGTTATCTTTCATCTTCTACATTGGTTGTATGGATTTTGAGACTGGAATTGTCTTTTTGTATTTATGTTATAGTCAGCACAGAGGCACAGGATGGTCCATATCTACAGATTCCATATGCTGTGGTTTGTGCTATATGACACAAAACAAGGAGAATAAAATGGACCTGAATGCCAGCCCTGCTTACCCCAAAAAACTAGGAAGCTGCTATGGGCAGAACTTCTGTTTCTTGTAAAGCACAACAGCTCTTGTTCTTTCAGATACTCTGAGTGATATCTGAGGGAGGAATTCCTCTGGCAGAGAAGCAAGAATTGATTCTTGCTATGTGTTTTCACATGAGGTGGTAAGCTGACCACTTCAGTCTTGCTTTGGATGTGTACTTACCATACAAATCCGCTTCCATGCTGTCTACATAATATACTTATCACACAAATACATAGGATTATATACATGTGTCTGACAACTTTTTGACATAAACGTAAGAAGAAAAAACAAATACTGTATGGGAGGCATCTTTCCTTGTTTGGCTGGATGCTGACCTGTGAATAGGGTCTTAGGACAATTAGATATAGTTTATCTTTTCCTCACTTTGAATAGTCCTTAGAAAATAGAATATAGCCAAGAAATAAATACTGCAGAGCTCAGTTATCAGCAGTGATTTTTTTTTCCCCTCCAAATTTTCCCAAAGCTCTATCTTAATTGCTGTTTGGAATCTGAGTTAGTTGCTTCAAGGATTCCTTTTAAGAAATGTATCCAGATGATATATGTAATCTCTTATTAATGCATTTGGAAAAGGTAATTCTCCGTTATGGTTTTCCTCAAGTCTATTTTACTGATGGCTGAAATAAAAATTAACTTACATTTCTTTGTTGGTACAATTACACAGTTCAGGATTACACCTTCCTTCTCAGGAAAGACCCTGTTAAGGCTTTGTTATAAAGAGAATGTGTGTGTCTGAAAATTAACAAAGATCTGAAATGCCAAGAGTATGTTCTGCCTCAGTACATTAGTCTGTTAAGTATATTTTATAGACAAGCCCTAAAAATGAAGAAAAATTTGCATACAAAGAGCTTTGTTCCTCGGATATTAGCTGTAGAGAAATGTGATCTTGTTCAGAACAACACAAAAAAAAACTGCACAAGTATAGCATTAGAGGCAATAGATGGCAGTCTTAATCCATTGTATTCAAAGTGTTGCAGCAGCATTGGTATCTCTTGCCCCTCACCCAACTAAGACACAGCTATCTTTCAGCAGTTTGTAGGTCAACGTGCAAACACATTTGAAAAGTTCATTTTGAAGATCTTTTCCTTCTACAAACCCAGCTTGATTTACATCCACCCTGATATCCCTGTAAATGCATATCAAGGTGAGAACTGGCAGTATCAGTAAGGTGATGGTTTCCTTGCATTTAGCTCAGAAACATTGCAGGACTGTTACAACATGAATATACAGTATTTGATGCTGTGGAGATCCAGTCTGATAGGCAAGTAGTTGATATGCACATGAAGAGGCACGATGCACGCCTTTCTGGATAGATCGCCATCGCATGGTCTGGAGAAAGAGAAAGAAGTCCTCCAGCTAATCTCCTGTGTCCCCTGATAGAATAGCATTACGTGTTCAGGAAGTCAACTAACAGGGCATAGCTGCCTTCTTTCCCTCAAGCTAAAGCACTTATATAAACTGACCCAAATTAATTGTGCTATAGCCTATGGCGGCTTTCTGTGCTTACTTTTGAGCATTACATAGAGAAATGTTGACTAAAGGCTGGATCCCCAAGGCATCCATGCCTGAACAGCAATTTTCTCTGCCATTCCTGCACACAGAGAAAGGACATGGTTTCCTTCATGTCAGTGAAATAATTTCAACAAGTAAAATGCTGATGGAAATTTCTTCCTTCCCCTATACTTTTACAGTAAGTAACATGATTAGAAGTCTTACACAGCTAAGGAACTTAATCAGTTAATAAATCAAATAAATCACTGCTCCTATAAGCAGCTGCAAATGTGATCTCCCACTGGTACCTTGTTCTGWTGTCCTGTGGGATTAGAAGTGCTGGTGTGACTTCTTTCTGCTTTCTGCAATGTGCCTTACAATTTTAACCTCAAAGTGTTTGTGCCACTAGCTGAGAATACCTGGAATCAATCTTGGCTCAGCTACCATAATCAAACTGTACTACATGATATAGCACTACTTCACTCTCGCCAGAGTTTTCTTACTGTCTTTATATATTGAAGCATCTTAGACTAGATTCTGTGCTGCCAAAGGCTGTCACAGATGTTGGATGGAAGGGGGAGATGTTTCTAAATCATTTACAGGGAATAAAATTTTACATCTAAAACTCCAATATCCTTGGCTGTTATTTACAAGAGCTTCTTGTAAAATATTGACATAGGAGTTCTGATGGCAGAATCGCCATGTAGTAATACAATCTCGTTCACTGTTGGCAAATACAGATGTTCTAGGAGGATTACCAGAAACAAAGAGGCATTTATAAAATGGAACTGTTAATAGYAGTTGCCATTACTGACCAAATCTGATGAAAGCATATAAAAAAAAGAGAAAAATATGAAAGAGATTTGATGCATTACAGGGTTTGATTTAATTTTTGTGGCACTGCAAATCAGTTATTAGATATTTACAATTTCCTCTGTTTTGTTGTTGTAATTATTGTCATTCATAGATAAAATTTTAATAAGTCATTCACAAAAGGAGAAGAAAATACAAGTCTGTCACCTTGTTCATCATAAATTTATCTTTGAATTTTCTTTTGGCTTTCAAAATACTGAGTGTAATTTTTTCTTTAAAGTTAGAAGGATTTCTGAAAGAGTTTCCCACCTTAGATTTTCACTTTTTATAAATTATAGAACTTATTTGAATTAAATGTGATTGCTGAAATGAGTGTATAGCACTATGATGAATACTTCTCTCTAGGATACAGATGTAAAGCTATTGATACTGTTGAATGCTAGCTAGAAATGATGAATGCATCAAAAATATTCTTTTTTGTGTTTTCTGTTGACAATACATTTTACCTCAGATCCCATGTACTTCAAAAACTCTGACAGTTGAATGATTCAGAGTAGGTGGAGGATGATTTTGTGATAAGATTTGAGTACATAAGATTTGAGTGTAGACCCTCTGGCAAGAATCTGGACTGCAGACTATGGGTATCTGCTCACAAAAGTCATATAAAATTTACTTTGTTTTTATCATTATGAAATAATTCCAAAACATGACACATATAAAACATTTTGTGTGAACAACAGTACAGCAGTCCCATGCTAAATTTTTTCTTAAAGTTTTCTATAGGACATGCTTTTTATGCTTTGTGTTTGTGAAGAATAATGCATTTTCATTCCTTGGACCACACTGTGTAATTTATATGTAAAAAACAATAAAAACTGCTTTCATTTGCACTCATCATATGCTGATTTATAGAATTAACACTAAAACAGCACAAGCTACAGGATGAGCTTACTTCACAAATATTGCTGGGAAGTGAGGATATAGGCTTGAGCCTATGACAAGTCAGCGATTAACATGGTATCTCTCCCCATGGTGATACCCATCATGTCATTTAGAAAATCCTGTCAGTCATGCTGTTGGTGTTATATTAGGAAAGTAATTCTATACACTGCAGTATTTCAGTTAGCAGGTTTAGCAAAAATCTCCTGACCAATTTCCTCCTATAGCGTTATGATATAGATCCATGTGGTTATACACAAACTAGAAGCAATTTATTTCCTTGAAATGCGTTTTTTTTTACTTGTAATATGCAAATCTTGACTTGCTGAAGTAATCAGCTAACTAACAATGTTCTACGCACCATTTCAGAGCAGATTCTCCCCCAAAAATGAAAACAAGTGATCTTAACCTAAAAAGAAGAAAAGAAAGGAAGTCAGGTTAAGCATAAACCAGCAAGAGATAGTGATGGCAGAATGATCTGCAGATCTGTAGGGGAATGTACACGCAGCTGTATTGTTCCATAAAGTTGCAAAATACTGCTTCTCCCTACCTATCTTGCCTCAGAAAATCTTATCTCTGTATATTAATGCCCTTCTTGTATCTTCTTAATTCTTTAAGAGAGAACAGCATCTGGGGAAAGGATGAATTTTTTTCTGGGAACGGTGAACAAAGTCAGGAAGGCCTTTTTCTTTGTCCATTACTGCCTAATAACCTAATAWTTTTTTACAAAAAATCTATATGTTGGACTGCTATCCCTCACAATGCATTACTGTATAGTTCTGAAAATCCAAAGGAAAAAAAAATTTAAATCAACATTACTTTGTGAATAATTTAGTAGCAATTAAGCAGTAAATTAATTGAATTTGTGTGTGTGCCCAGCTCCCTGTAGTTAATCTGCACATTTGTTATTAGGATCTGATTAGTTTCATATGCACAATTCTTAATCAGAGAGTTTGGTTAACTGAAATTCAGCAATAGAGCTGACAATTTTTTTAGAAAAACATTTTTATGATAGAAAATGTCAATTATTGAGAAGAAAAGTTTAGTGTGATGTTGATTAAATAATCATCTAGAAAGGCATTTCAGTTTCAGGAAAAAAAATATTCAACAAAAAAGGAGCTAGAGAGATTGAGGTAGAACAAGGACTGTCGCATATGAATGTGCCACATGCCAAAGCCATCAGCTGATCTACTATTCTGAATGGTTTTTATCTTAATCTCTCAGGTTTTTGTTTCCTGAGAAAAGAAAATTAAAGGTTCTCTGCAATGTAAACCAGGAAGACTATGAAAACTGTTTTGGCTTTTAAGTGAAAAAATACCATTTTGACTAGCTAGCAGAAAACAATTGTATTTTACTTGAAGTTGAAGCTAAAATCTGTTTCTGATTAACTAATTATATAGAGACTGTGCAGATGATAGTTTCTTGAATATAAAAGGATACAAAGTATGGCCTAGAACTCTATTGTTGACACTTGCTAGAAGAATTCAATTATGAATTAAAAGTAATCATTTGATTGACTATTATTTCTACCACTGAAAGTCAACCACACACTATCTGACTATAATCTGTGAATGAATGAAAAGAAATACATGCTCACCGGCCAATTTTAACTGCTTTTTCTCAGTTGAAGCATCTGAAACAATAAAATCTCCTCCACACACATTTTTAATATCGTGATCTCAATACTATATTACAAATCACCATGAAATGCAAGAAATTAAATATTACAAATAAATTACTTGGTGGATTCCATCTGGGTAATAAAAAGTAAAGGCTACATTTACATGTGTTTCAGGTGCTTTCAAAAGTATAACGTCCATTTCCTTCAAGAGTAGCCAGCTCCTGTAGCTCCTGAGTTTCTCAAGTTGTATTTATTTTCTTACTTCAGTGAGCTTCTCTACATCCTAGTATCACCAGCAAATATTCTGCATTACGATTACTACACCTAAAGTTGAAGGAAAATATGAGCTGGATGATAGCATGGTCTGCAGCACTTTGTTTACGAGAACGTCCTTCCTCCGATGTGTCAGCATGAAAATGGAATAACATTTCTATTCTGTCCTTGAGACATAGATCAAACAATATTGTCAGAAGAGCGGTTTCTCTGTCAAACATTACTTTGATCCCACTGGAATCTGTGCTACTACGCTTGTGTATCCTTTGGATCAGAGAATATAACTTACTATGTTTTCTTAAACTGTTCTATCTATAGGTTTTGCTGCTGCAAACATTTTGTTTATTAAAAAATGTATACTTAAAAGGTGAAAGAATTGATGCAATCTTCTCTCATGTTTCTTGCTCTTTTGACTTTTATTTTTTTCCCTTAAGAATGAAATCTAGTTTTTGGCAATCTAATTGGCCAAACCTAACACCATAGTTAACAATCTTTTTTTTTTCTTGAATGATGAAGAGATTTTTTTTTCCTGTGTTACTGAGAGATTTGAAAATCAGARCATCATGAATGTTGTCATTACTTTCAATAACAGAAACTATATATGTACTTCTTGCAATAGAATAAGATAGATGTGTGTGATGCATTATTTGTAAATACTAGGACACATTTTTATATTAATCTTGGCCTTATTCACATAATTTCAGTCTATGTGCTTTTTGTAGCATCCCTTCTAACATGCAAACATGCAAGTTTGACAAACAATAGACATGAGCGCTACTGAAACAATTATAACACGAGAATAAAAGCAGTATAGTCTATTAAAGAAACAAACAAAAAGAAACAAAAAACCTTCCATTAATTCTAGTGAGATTCTAAACTGTTTGATCTTTAAGACCTCAGATAATACATAGCAAGAGTTAGTTGATAAGTTCTGTTTTTATTAAATACAGAAAATAAAACAAGTAAATACTGTGTTGAATGTGTTTATGTTTCCTTTCCAACTCTTCTACGYGAATGATCTTGGTAAATTTGGTTACATCTAGAAGGTATCTAGATTGTGTTATGTCCTGGGRTCCACATTATCCCAATGAGGAAAGTGATGGGCCACTCTTTAGGTATCATCTTTGGGCCTGTGTCTACAGGGTGCATGTGACACTTTTCCTATTTTAAGGTGTTGCAGCTCTTCAAGTACAGTCTTCTGACTTCCAAAGATTCTCAAATATATGACTAGAAATGCATTTCAATGCATATGAATGCATTTCCCCAGGGTAACTGGCAGCTGAAATATCTTTTGAGATCTTTTGCCACTTTTAGGAATCTGAATTCCTAGGAGAGAATTTCTAAAGCCTGGAAAAACACATAATGCATTTACCTGAATCACAGCAGCCTCTTCAGCGACATCTGCCCAATTTTAGCTGTCACATATTTTAATGAAATAACAAAGTAGCGGAGACAAAGGGTATTTCTTTGTCTTGTAAAAGTGACAAAACAAAAATCTGTTTTAATTCAGACCTCATTTTAGACCTCATTTTGGGGGATGGGAGGGAGCAGAGTACATAAGCAAAATCAGATTCAGCTCTAAAGCAGATGTAGCTATAGCAAAATACCAGTGAAGCTTATAGGTTTTCTTTAATGTGCAAGACCTTATTTAGTGACAAAATCTGTTGGCTGGCTTTGAAGGGGCAGCCTAACTGAAGAGGACTGGGGGCTGGCACTCCTTGGCAGCTGCCACAAGAACACTGGCTGGTAACATCATAATCTGATCTTCTGTATCATTTCGGGTAATGTGATAGTTTCTTTTTCTGAAAAAGGAAATATACTTTAGATTTTTTTTCCCTAAGGAATAAGATCTCATTTTATGACCTTTTTTTTTTTAAAGTTATGTTTGAAAAAAAAAAAAAGAACAAAATAGGAAAGATGGGATACTGTCTGCCTTGTTTCATAGGTAGAGAAAATTATCATTTTCCTTCATGCAACAAACATTTACATTCATTCTGCTCCCATGAYACCAAATAGCTCTTTTAATGTAATCTTGTAAGTAACTTATTTTTTAAGAAAAACATAGGATTMAATTTCTCTGTTTTTATGTATATATTTTAAATTTTGTCACATATTTCTACTAATGCYTCTGTCACTGGACTTTTCAACCTAAATATGGTATTTAAGATGGTTTGCCAAACCAGGATGACTTCTTTTTTTTTTCTTTTGAGCTATTGTGACAGGACAGTATTTCTTGTGGTATGGCTCACCGGCTTGCTATTTGTTTTTTCAATTGTTATGTTTTACATTTGGATAAAACTGTGCTAAACAGTCTTTTGGCAGGGATCTAAACATCTCACCTAGATGTATTATATACTATTCTTCTTTAAAAATAGTTGCAGTCCCTCTGAAGGAAAGTGTGTAACAGAACACTTGGATGTATTTGCAGTAGTGTTTTYCCCTAAAACGCTGTGGGTTTGCTGGATGTTCCTAGCTATTGCTTCTGAGCATACTGTATAAGCACTGACTGTTGTGAAGATACTGTCTCATGTGCCTCAGGTCACTAAGAGGTTGCTGACAGAGGCTCTGAGCTTATTCTGGAAATCAGTAGGGAAGCCTATTAGTGCTCTTTGTGCTATACCTTAAGGTATATACCCTTACCCATCTCTGCTAGCAGAATTACATTCTGCATCTGAACTTCTCCTGAATGATGSAAGGCAGCTAAAAAGACAAATGAAAAAACAGTCCTCTGTTGGCAGAAAACTGCATCCTTCACCTCTGCTGGAGGAGATGGAGCAGTATCACGGCCCTGCAGAAGCAAACTGGTGCCCATGGTGACCGGTGGCTGCTGGTGAGACCGATGCCTCTGGGGGAGTCGTGCTCATATTTCTGCTCATGTCTCCAGTTCCTGTGCCAGATCAGCGGCAGGTCCTCCTGCTGGAAGAGGTGGCTTCTGGAAACGTGGCCATGAAGACTGGCAGGATGAGGAGTCTGGGGTTACTGGGAAATGGTGGGCAGTGGCCCGCTGGGGTCTTTGAGAAGGTAAGGAAAGGAGGTCTTCATGGGGATGGAGTGGTGTGGTGGAGAGTGAAAAAGTAAATTTCCATGCAAAGTCTACAGAAGACTTTCACAGCTCCAAAAGTCCTGTACTCCCCAGACTGTCACACCTACAACCCCTGCCTTCCTCATCACTCCGCAGACATGTAAGTGAAGTTTTGTTGTCTGCTCTACTACCAAACCTGAATTTTCTCTACATGATTCATAAACCCTGAATCCCTAGCTTTGTCTTCAAACCAGGATACTTTCAGTCTCTGGTGTAACATTTTGTAGGTCAKCATTGAAAAATTTTTAACCGAGTTTCTGCAAACTGTGTTGATATCTGYGGACTTTTTGTATCAAGCAGCAAGCTGAATATCTTTTACAAATCCAAACACATTTAGTTTTCTGTGTATTTCATGAAATATGAAAGGCATAAGTAAACTCATCTTTGGCAAAAACAGCATTACAGAAAGTGATCTGTTCATCCTTCCATTCAAATTACTTTTAATGACAGTGGCTGTCCTCACTCTATTAATAATCTTCTAACAAAATTGTTTCCAAAGACAATTCAGGCATCTGTTGTTTGTCTACTGGAGTCTAAATATGAGATTTCATTATTTGAAATTCCTAATAGCAAAAATACTGGCCATGTTTTTATACTATTAACAAGTTGGTTGTGTAACAGTAACAGAAGTTCTAATTTGATGTGTCATATTGAGGTAATACTTTGGGATCAAGTGAGACTGGAAAACATGTTATATCACCTTCTATCRTAAGGTTTTAAAATTACATAATCTCTTATTAAGATAGACTTTTTCATTTGCATGTAAAGAGATCATATCACCAGGTTAGCAGGCAGATTGCTTGCTTAAACGCTATGGCATTTTGTGGTTTTGACACTGTATTAGCCCCTTCAGAAACAAATTTATCACATACATTTAGTATTTTCAAAGTTTTAATTTACTCACATTTTTCTTCTCTAATTGCTTACTTAGKTTTTTTTTTGTAGCGTCATGTTCATGTATGGGCCTTTTTTAAATAGTACTTTTGATAGAAATCCAAGTGTCTAAGCAGTAGCTCTTTGGTGTTGGAAGTTGAACACTAGCTTATATTTAACCAGTTGTCTTAGTCAATACAGATCTTATCATACTTTCCTAAATTAGAAATGCATTAATCACAGTACTGTCAAAATAATTATAATGAAAATAGGGAATCTATTAGGATCATCTACTGCCTGCAAATACAAGTGAGTTGCTCTTACAGAATAAAGTGGACAGAATTCAGCTGGTGGGAATTAAAGTTTTTATCTTCCCTGAATCTGTATTTCGTACCTCAAGTGCCATGACCAGTTCTGCAATTAGGTGTTTTGGGCTACTCTTTGGATGCCACTTCCTCATTATTCTGTGCATTTTACAATAGCTATTTTCTCCATCACAGTGAAACTATTTTTGCAGTTTAAAGATGTCCATCATGAACTACTTTGGGTTTTGAACCTTGAAGGGTCTTTTGCTTCATGAAAATGCACAAAACCCACCATTATTTTCTATGGTATTGCACAGCACTTAGAAGACTGGAAAATTGGGTGCTGGTGCTGTTCTGAGGAACTACACTAGTCAATTTACTTTTTATTTACATCTATGGCTTCAGGCTGTTATAAAAATGTTGTTGAGATTGAGATACATAYGTGCACAATACTTAATGATTACTTCCTTCACTTTTGTTACTTAAAACTCTGGCTTATCTCTTCAGGTAGTAAAGGTTTTGTTCTTTTTTTTTTTTTAAAGTTGTTTCCTTCATGTAGAAAAGTTTCAGAAGTCCTACCCAGTCCTGCCTCAAAACTTTACGTTGTAATATCTCTCTTTTTTTTTTTTATCAATTTCTTCAAGCTGAAAATGTACTGAAAGCAGATCTCTTTCTGATTTTTTTTTCTTTTTTAACAAAGGTACACCATTTGTTTTAGAATATTTTTCTGCCTATCAGAATTTTAAAATATATGAAAGCTCTGATTTTCTTTCTCGTTAGTTTCCTGATGGCAAGTAAACTTTTCTTATTTTTAAATATGATGTCCTGTTTGTCTTGTCCTGTTTCGTTCACTTTCTTTCAGTGCAGAGTAATACTTCTGAGGAAGTTAGGAAAAACAGATCCAAGCTAATGCTCTTCACATTCTCTCCAGTCTGTTCTCTTTCTTCAACATTYTCTGCAGTCTTTCTAAGTAGAATGAAGATGAATCATTGTCTCTTTACTTTCTGAAGAAAGTGGGATGTCTTTTGTTTTCTATAGAGAAGGGTAGGTGGGTGACCTTCTCCTATATATTTCTGACTCTGTCAGCACTCTGCTCTTTTTCTCTGTTGCCTTCCAGAACTTCTGTTAGGACTCTTCAAATTTACTTCCTCCTATGATCAGCAATTTTGGCTCCCTATGCTCTTCAACAGAACTCTTCCTGATTTGACAGTTTGCTCAAAAATATATTAATCTCAAGATATATTCACTTTCAACAAAATGAAAGTCTTTCTCCCATCCTCTCCCGCACCTTATCCCATCCCCCCCCCCCAAAAAAAAACCCCTATATCAAATGATTAAATTGTTGGGGTTTTTTTCTTTTTTTTTTCTTCCTGGAAATCCTGGAAATCTTTGAAATGATTCAAGCTTGATTCCACATATATTGCTAATTGTTCTGCATCTCATAGTGTACATATCCCTTGGTTAGAATATCCCTCAGAAAATCCTACACTAATACTCTAGTAGTATGTTCAAGATATCTAGACTTAAAGAACCATCTCTGAATCTAAACAGTTTGGAAAATATGTATTAAGCAAGTAGAAAGGTGTCATTTCCCCTCACCACCACCAGCACCAGCACCACCACCTCCCCCTCCTCCCCCTCCCCCTCCTCCTGCTCCTCCTCCTTCTCTTCCTCCTCCTCCTCCTCCTCCTCCATCTCTAATGAGGATTTCTCGTACTTTCATATTGTATCTCAATTTTAGAATATTATCAATATAATATCAATATGATCTTTCAAACAGGAAATTGTTTTTTTCTGTTTCCAAGTGTGTTCACAGAAATGTAATTTTGGCTCTAGACTTGAAATAACAGATGGATTTGTAACCTGGCTCATTCTTCTGTACTTCGGTCTGTAAGGGGCTCATACTGCCTCCATTTTTAGAAGGATAAATTCACAAATGTGTAAAAAATGCTCATGAATAACAAGATGAAGAATGTACAAGTGGGTAGTACTCAGGATGTCGGTGACAGGAAAAACTGCAGAAGGTGATGAAATTAGTATATARTATGTATCAGCAAGTTCCTATATAATAATCAGAACAAATTTTCCAATCTGAAAGATAAACGTAGTAGGCAACTGTTTAAATACAGTTCTGTTAGCTTTTTTTTAATTTTAAGTTGATGAAATATCATGCATTTTTATCCCAAGTGTAAGACAGCTTTTAAATTTTAAATGCTTGTGGCATTAAATGTTTAATAGGATTTGACTTGATGCATCACAGAAKGTTGTACAAGCTCACCCATCCTCCTAAATGGCTATTGTTATTAAAAAGAACAGAGAATTTATGTTAGAATATTTTTTAGATTTACCAGTTACCAGAGCAGAACAAACCATTTTCTGTAGACTACAAATGAAAACTATTTATCTTCTCTCTCGTATCTAAACCATATTTCACAGCTCATGAGACACAAATAGGGAGAGGCTTTTGCTAAAATGTTCCTAGTTTTTTTTTCTGTGAAAAGAAATAATAAATAAATAASAAATAAAGAGAAAGAGAAAATGATGGTAAAAATAATTCACCTTGTAAGAGATATAAAATGAACTATTCTGAGTTTTAAAACTGCAAAAATTATGTAGAGTGAGGGCTAACTGGCAAAATACCAATATGTTATACTGACTGCAATAAAAATGAAGTCTAGGAGAACAGAATTTGTGTTTCTAAAATGCAGTCCTTTTACCTCTCCTATATATTTACTGGCAAATATTATTTCTTTTTAAGATAAATCTGTAGTAGATATGGAACAAGCAATAAATGTAGACTAGAAAGTAAGATCTAGTAAAAAAAAAAAAAAAAAAAAGGTATGAGACTAGCAAATTATCAAGCATTTTAGCAGCCTCATAGTTCTACAAGAGAGAGAGAGAGAGCAAATGATCATAGTCCGGACAACACAAAAGGTTGCAAGTATACCTATGTGTATGGGTGCATATACATACATAAAAAAGAGAATGCAATAGGAGGATAAGGAGGGCAGGAGATAGTATAAGGATTAGAAGAGCCTGAAGCAGTCTGGCAGCCAAAAKAAACTGAAAATTTCCCAAATTTTCCACTGTCATTATGTGTGAAATCAATTTATAATAATTATAATTATAATAATTTTATAATTTTATTTATAAAGAGTGTTCAGCRGTTTTGGCTGGGCAAAGGGGTGTTACCATCCCTACTGCTTAGCCCTCTGGCCACTACTATAYGGCCCTCTGGAGCTGTTTCTAGTTTGTTAGTAGCTGCATGTGTATTTAGAGGTCTCTCAATGACAGACTCATTTTCCTCCGTATTTCCTCCAATTCTCAAAAAAGGCCAAAGGCTCTCGTTCTGTGTGCGTAAGGGGAATCTAGCCCATGCCAAACCGCTCCTCCCAGAAGCTGGTAAGCAGTAGGACTGAGCAAAGTTCAGCTGCCATTTTCTGTGTGCTTAAACCATGGCCCTCTAGTGAAATAAACCCACAGTCCCCACTGGGCAGGGTTCTGTGTATCACCACAGACAGCCTTGGGGAAAAAAAAAAAAAAATCGTCTCAACAATAGCAGTGCTGGTAGGGTTTATTTTTAATTCATGTGGCAGAGGGCKGAATCTTGGGAAGAGGCCTTAGTGGGTACTATTCTTCTGCCTGAGTTGTGCTGTGTTTGGATGTGGATATGATTTCTTTCACATTGCTCAGTGCAAAGAATTTAAGCAAACTCAAGAGAGGGAGCACAGTTGTTAAACAGGCTTTGGAGTCAGGAGAGCTGACTGTGCTTCCTAACTCTTAAATTGTCTTTCTGTGCATTGTCTTTCTGCCTGTGCCCCTGCTATCCTTCTGTATAATAATTGTAAAGTGCTTTGAAATCCTTTGCTTGATGCATAACTGTTATCAACAGGTTTTGTCTGGGTTTCTTCATATTTTGTGTGGRCTGTTAAGCACAAACAATTACTCAGTAGTTACATAAAGTCAGGTGCCCATGGCTGGATTTTAAAAAACGCTGAGATGTGGATTTTAAGACTGATTTCTAAGCCCAAGAACAGCAAGCTGAATCAGGGGAACTCTTTGATTTGGTTTATTAGAACTGGCTGTCATTTGGGTACAGTTAACCTAATGACAATCACARTTATTCAGACATGATTTTTTATATGAATTCCACCCACCAACTGCAGTAATACTTCATTTACTTATAGCTTCATTGCTCTCCAACAGTATGAAAATGGTTCACATACGCACTTGATTGTAACAGACAAAAAGCAGCTTTCCCCAGACTGCCTGCATTCATTCAATATAGTTTCCATTAGTGAAAACAAACAGAAGCTAGAGCTTGAGATGACAGGTTTTGGTACTCATGGGCATTGCCAATGCTCAAAAGGAGGAGGAAGAAAAATCAGTACTTTGAAAGAGAAACAGAGAAAAGCAATAAAACAGTTGCCTGGAAGCTGTGTAAGACTAGTGCCTTGATTATCTAAATAGGATAAAAGACAAGAAGTCCATACTTCTCAGGTGCTTCATTGCTATTGTCAAGCATTGTATTCTAATGCATGATTAAAGAGCGAACCAACACATTTTCATACTTGTTTGCTTTTTATTTTATTTTTTWAAATCTGCTGCCTGCAGGGCTATGTTGGTAAGCCTGCTGAACTGATTTTAGTTCCTGATGGACCAGAGGCCTTATTGCAAAACTTGATTCATATTACATGCCTGGTAGAGTTACTAGATAGCCAACATTGAAATTATCTCCCACACTATCTCTACAATTACATCTTTTACTTTGGTTCTTATATGAGACGTTGTGAGGTACAGCATTGTGCATTTAATTCTGRTTCATCTGTGAAACTCCTGCTCTTTACTGCAGCTGTGCTGATCTCTTGGCGTCATTTGGGATTCACCATTTTTTGCAAATTAAGACTTTACTGTGCAGTGTAATGAGTGTTGTCTGTGGATAGGAAAGCCAGTATCCTGGGAGTTTTGGATTTCACCTTGGGGTAGCTAATTGCCCTTCTGTTCTCCCTAGGGAGCTAGTCTAGAGGAGGAAGTTTTACCAGCTACATTTCAAGTGCTGCAAGCACAGCTTCCTTGKAGGCCACTCCAGTGCAGCCATTAGAAAGTTTAATCTGTTTACTTGAAACACCTTCTCATGTAACATAAATCRACTGATAAATTCACTACTTCTRAAATWAGAATATCTGTGCAAGAAGGTGCARTCTGTTTCTGAGCAAATTTAGGTGTGTCAGTTAAATGTATCAATTCACATTCACACTTTGGGCTTTATCTAGCATCATTTTACTACTACATTTTACTACATATATTGTTAATGATTTGTATTAATGACTTTACCAATAAAACTCATGCAACTTCCTRTCTTTGTATTATATTTTAATATTTGTGCATTTGACAATCCCTGCTTTAAAACTTCTGGTAAAAGTCTTTAGTTCACTGTTAAAAGTCTCAAATACATTGTTAAAAAGTCTTTTTTTTTTTTTTTCTTCAAGTTCAGTGCCAAATATAGGTAATATATTTCAAGAAAATATATATGTAGCTACAGCACATTGCAGCAGCATGAGAGTTATTAAGGACCTTGTCTCTCCATTAATAATGATTTCAAATTTAGTGGAATGACTAAGACCTTGTTTAGTCCCTTAAGTCTTCAGTGTTCCAGAGAGAGTTAGCCATAAATCTTTATCTTTTGGAGTGCAGTATTTTTGGCTTAATCCGATGAAAAATACTATTGCTATCTAGTCTTACACTGGCCAAAAAGCACTCTGTTATCAAGACAGCAGTTACCTGAGGAATCAAATAGTTTGAAAATGAAGATGATGGCTTAGAAGTAGTTACATGTGATTTCTACAAAAGGCAAGTGTTTTCAAAGACTTTAATAATTTTCRAGAGAAAATCTCTACCCTGTGTTTAATAGTGTAACTATGCCACATTTACTTGTCAAAATTATTATAAAATTATCTTCAGTGCAAAGGACACTTAACTATTTTACTTAATCTAAAGTAATGGCTTTCTACAACTGTAAAGAAAAAAAAGCCAGTAAACTATATTTTTTTTTCTTAATAGCTTCAGGACTATTTTTTCTCCTCACTTTTGCTACTTATTTTCTGAGATTGATATCTCAAAAATGTAAAAGTCTTGAATCATACTGTCTTTGGAAGGTGATTATTAAGTAAACATGAATAATTTTAAGCAAGTGGTGCTTAT
This sequence comes from Eudromia elegans, assembly GCA_003342815.1. Classification (NCBI taxonomy): domain Eukaryota; kingdom Metazoa; phylum Chordata; class Aves; order Tinamiformes; family Tinamidae; genus Eudromia; species Eudromia elegans. Next base: position 127,787 of record PTEX01000141.1, on the reverse strand, counting down.
GGAGGTGACAATCAGCTGGTTCAGGAGCTTTTTGCATGCTGTGGAAGTGCAGAAGGCAAGGACCCAAGAAAACAGAGAGGCAAATTTCATTTCATGATGGCATGAAGTCCATGTAGTTCATTCAAAAACTACAATTTTTTTTTTCAGTGCTACCAGACCACTGATAAAACTTCTTCAGTTGTATTTTCTCTCTGTCATTCTCTGCATCTTAATGCCCACTATTATTTTCAAAAATATGCCTGCACTTGTATTTCATGCTGTTTGTTCTTATAGTGAGGGTTAATATATATAGGTGGAAATTTGMATTGATGAATATTTTTTATAGGATCCACATTTAATTTTAAGAGAATTCACATTTTATTCACATTTTATTGTCATTTTATTGTCATTAGCTCATTTTTTAATACAAGTAGAACATTTTTCTTCTGTTGAATTCCTATTTTATGTTTTACCATCACTTGTCTACGGTTGCTTGCCATCTTTCAGCAAAATTTGAGTAGTTAGAATACCCGTATTCACAAACATTTTTACTACATGTGCAACCTGTTTACAAGTATAGACTATTCTTTATTCAAGGACATGAATATTAGAGAGTTCATTCATTCAGGTCACTGATTTTGGGTTTAGATCAAGAAAGCTTTGGTTCATAGAATTAACCAATGTCAGTATAATATTGTACAGTCACTTTACTTCTGCCAGTTCCCAATTTTGAAAGTCATTGCGTTCCTGTCTTTCATCTTTTTTTATGGAAGTATTCTGTGTAACATGTCAGATACATTGTTTCATTATTATATTTTGCTTTTAAATTTCTCTCATTTTTTTTTCCACTCAAGAAAAATGAATCCTGCAATTGAATGAACACAAGAAGTTTTTATTGAGGGAGAAAATTTTGCTCTGTCTTATTGAAAAAGAGAAAGAGATCATGCTGTTCAGTCATAGGAAAATTGCATGTGGCAAGCACAAGAACCAAAMACAAATCAATACACTCTAATCATTTCTATTGGCACATTGAAAGGCTATTCCTGATACTGTCTGTAAATACTGACTGGCTGAGAGTAAATTATGGTATTGTTAGCTCATTGAGATAATACAGATCAAACAGTCTGTTAAATACAAAACCAGAGCCGAGGCTTCTATGTGGATTGTTTACAGTGTAGGTTTATCTTAACGATGTTATTGAAGTTTAGGGTCAGTGAAAATTTCCTTTACCCACAACTACCTTCATAAAATGTATCATCACATTCACACATTCACATTCACATTCATGGATCTTCCATTCATGATGCCAAGCAGTTCATAATTWGTTTCTTTACATCAAATAAATTCCCTGTCACTCACCCTCAAAAACATTCTTGAGATTAGTATTGAATGCTGAATACTGATAAATACACCTGTATTTCTCAATCATCTTTATGTATATGAATTATCTTCSTATATATCGATTTCTAATCCACTCAAAGAATTACCAAATCACACACTAAACTTGAAGAACATATTCATATTCTGCATATGTATTTACAGCTGTAGCAGGATTTTCTGCAAAATTCAGAAATCTCACATAGAAAAATAATGAGAGAAAGATTGACCGCTAAGTGTAGGGAACTAGACCTGCATTAAAATTAGTATGAAAACTCTCTATCCTGCATGGGAAAGACTAAAACCCTCCAAAAAGAAAATTCATCTAGTCTGTTTTAGAGGAGGAACCTTTTATTCTTGGAATAAGATTTGGATATGAAGTTAGACCTTAAATATATGAAGAAATAAGATGAGTGAAAAGGCAACTGTGACAAAACTTGCCACAGATCAGTGAATCTCTCATCCAACAAAARTGTTCATTATTTTTTTCTCTCTGCCTATTTTCTGATAGTAAAGAAGAAAAAGGAAAATTAAACCATACACATACAAGCCTTCAAATATCTTGAGTATATATCTTTGGACAATGAGATAATATGCCTTATGATAAACAAGTATCATTTTATATGCACAGCTTCAGGTTTCACATTTGTGAGAACAAAGGTATTTATTTCCTTTTCAGGATTAATTAACTGTAAAGTGTGTTACAATGGTCCTTTCTTGATATGGAAGTCTGAAAAAGAACAAATTAATTTAAAAATGTCTTCTAAGCTTCCCTCAAAATATAAATATGAGTTATAAATTAGGAAATCTCCTTTGGTGCTTCCAGAAGCTTTGTTCCTTAAGCTTGAATTGCTAAGTTGAGATTGGTCCTCTAGTGTACCCTACTTTCTCTTATGTACTCTCTTCCTTTTYGTAATAAGATTGTAAAATTCTATGGTGGCTTTACTATCTAAAATATCTTTCTATATTAATTCCAGAAGAAACGTGAACTATGAATGTATTTCCAGTACAGCAAYTGTCAAATACTGATTGAGTTCTCCCTTACCTGTTTTTAAACACTCTGAGACAGCTTTGGCATTGTTCTGCCCTAGGTTATGAAGAACTCACAAATCATGTTCAAAATTGTCAAAAAGTCTACAGAGGTTGTGAAGTATATGTCAAAATTATCCTTAAGACTACTGACAAAGAGTTTTTTACCCTAATTTTACCAGTTAATCAAAGAAATAAAATATCTCAGAACAAGTCTTTTTAGAAAAACTTTAYTGTTAAGCAATAATTTCTACATTATGAGGTCAGAAAACAATGTGTAATACAAGCATAACAACTGAGCAGCTCAAGAACTAAATGAAGAAACCAGTAGAATCAAGATGATAAGTACTTCAAAAAGAGGTTCATTTATCTGTATAGGTTTTATCCATTTTCTTCATGATGGATCTATTAACATATATTAATATACTCCTCACCTACTCCTCAGAAAGAACATGWGTATCATCTAGGTTAAGACAGGAATAAATCAGGAACAATAACAACCATGTTATGCATAGKTCTTCAGCTTTATCTTTTGGGAATTTAGTTTTGTTGCAAGTATACCCACATAAATCCTAAGCTTTCCTTATATCTAAAATTTCAGGTCTAGTTTGCAATTATTTAACATACTTTCTTTACTACTAAATTCTTATCTTCATCAAAATTCACCAATAGTACTGAAATAAGATGATGTAATAATAATGAATATCTTGGTAAATGTTTCATAAGKTCTTGCAATTTTTCACTGAACCTTTTTATGCTCTTATGCTAAAAATATACAAGAAAAAAAATATACAGGAAAATAAAATAAGTTGGGGAATTGCTTATCTTTCAGAAGCTCAGATGATTTTGTTTTCAAGTTAACTATAGGATGTTCCAGAACTTTMATTTTAAATATACATGTACATGTACATAGACAGTTGCATTTATTTTGGATATTAAAAACAATACAATCTGTTTTTAAGTTTGACATTCCCCAGAAGTTAAACAAACATGGACAGATGTGCTTTAGAAAAGAAAGTCTGTTGAATCATTTACACAGCTATATTTCTGTTTTTCACTAGCCTTCTTATTCCCTGTAATTCACACTTAGTTTGAGAATCACAAAGGTTCTATATAACAGCAAGGTTATCTTAAACATGTGTAAACAGCTGAAATCTAGTGTAATGAAACCAAAGGCAAGCTTATGTCTTTAGTTATTGCACTAAAACTGAGAAAAAAAAAATCCAGATTGTATCTGGCTGTTTTCAGTACATATTTCTGCTTTTAGTATGTTATTTGGTTGATAGGAAAAAAGTGCTGGACAGAACATCTAAAGAATGTGAAGCCTCTTAAAGCCAAATCTAGAATATGGGTTGTGTAGAAATATGGATGACAATGATGGCAGTCCTGAAGGAGTAGAGTAGAAAGGGGAAAAGAACCTTTACTGCCTCTTTGTCCCAGTGTGACTTTGTGCTACGGAATTACCATCTTTGCTTCAAGGATCACGAGGGCTTTGACTCTGACTATTGCAAACAAAGTGAATGGGAAGGTCTATAGTTTTGTTTTCCAAATGTGAATAAGGGGGAATAGGTATTTCTGAATATATCCAATCAGAGAAATGGGTCAGAAGGAGAGCTTCTCCAATAATCTTTTATTYAATCTCTGGACCTGCATAAATAAGCTCATGAGCACTGCAACACTACTGCTTAGTTCTTTACTTTTTAAAGCATAACCAATTAAATCTTACAGTAAGTGTAACAGGACAAGAAATTCTGTCTTAAAATTATAGGGAGTTAATTAATTTAGAGACATGTAGTTAATCAGTTGTCTTGGCAAAATGAAACGTCCTTTATTCAGTTTTTAGTCTCATGTTATCTTTATATACATGTTGGATAATATATTCTGCTGGCCTATAAAGATAGGAACAATATTTTCATAGAAGTCAGGAATCAGAATTAATGTATGCATATCTCCATTTCATATAAAATTACTTTTTGGTTCACCTGTAGGTCACATTTGTTATGAATCATGAATAGCGTCAAGGAATAAAAGCACACATTTGAAAATATGCATATAATTTGAGGATAGTTATATATTATTTCTCTCTRTAGAAGAAGGAAGCAGAAGCTGAGGACATTGTTATTAGAAAAGTGAATGATGAAGAAAGATTTGCAATATAATTTCCTGTCTAGAGAACAAAATTGTTCATTGTGAGGCTATACTATGCAGAAGAAATGAAATGAAATATACAAATATATTATTTTTTTTCTAGCTTGCAGAATATCTGTGACCAGATGGTATACATTGTAGCATATAGATTTCTATATCATTTCACTCAATACATAYGATTTTACCCCAAAGTAACCAAAAATAATTTTCCATAAGCATTCATTCACAATTTATTGTTATTACAGCTGGAATTGCTAGATTTCATCCTGTATTGTTGCTCCTTTTCTACAACTGGTGGAGTTTGCAAATTCTATTAAAGATACTGCAATACGATGTTTGGTTTCCATAGTTACTTATAAATATGTCTTCAAATTTCACTTTGCACATTTGTGATAGTAAGGTGCAAGCATCCACATGTTTATGAAGAGTGAACTTGTAAAAAAAAAAAAAAAAGATTAAATGCTTCTGTGCATAGTGTTATAAAAATCCTTAAAATATATTTTTCTCCTTAATTTTACTGTATGTGACATCATTGGAATATGGTACCAAATATTCTAAAGATGTATCTATCTTATTTTAGCTGTGACACAGTCTGCGTCAGAGAACAGCATACATATATAATTAAAGAAATGTATTTTTCTGTCTTATAAAAAATATCTATAACTGCTAATTATTGAATTAGTAGATTTATTAATAGAGTTAAATAAGAGACATTTTGAAAAAGTAGGGGTGAATTTAAATTTTAATCATAGTCTTCCACGAGTAACTATTATGAAAGATGTAATTTAATAATCAAAATATAATTTAATTTCAAAGAATATCCTTCTTGTTTTTTTCATTCCTCATATTAGTTTCCTACCGAGGTTGCTCAATGATTGACCTCATTGTCTTTTCTAAAATATTTTCAGTGGGCATTTTTACAGTTTTGGGCAAGAGTGAGCCATGATCTTGCAGCTAAAACTGGTTGGGACATCTCAAGGTTTGCTCTATATGACTGTAGGGATAAAAGGTGCATCTTTCACGTACATGTCTTCCATGTATATGTGTGTGTTTATAATTATTATATATTATATCTGTATACATGTACTCACATACATGTTTAGTCTTTGATGCATCAATTACTGTAGCAGGACAGATCCCATCTTCTATGCAGTGAACAGAAACCAAGCACAGAAGAGAAACCCCTGTACAAACCTGAGATAGAAAATGAGGCATCGTTTTCTTCATTTGCTTGTGCATTTCCTACACTTCTTGGGAAAGTTTAAGAAGCCCACCCAGAAAGCTTATCATCCCCGGATAGTTATATAGGTGTGTGTGTGTGCGCTCTGGTGTTAACCTCACTTGGCTATGTCTATCCCTTTTAAGAAKGAGAATGCCTAAGTATTTAAATTAAGACAAAATATCTCTATTCTGAAAAATGGATTTCCCCTTGCAAGAACCCTCTCAGGTTTCCTACTACTCAATAAAGCAGATTATGGAAGAAAACAGAAATGCTGGAACTTTCATAAGTCCGGTTTGTATTGATAGAGAGTGGCACTACATGACCATTTACCCATGAGAAGAGAAATGTTACTGATTGGATTAGAGCAAGAAAGCCTACTGCAGTTATGTCCTTAAGGGTTAGATGAAAAATGAATCTTTCACCTCTGCAAGTGAGCACAATGGGCAATTCGAAAGCATTATATGTGTGAAGTAGTTTGCAGAACCTATTCTATTTATCACTGGAATTAGCTGTAGAGTACTCGGCAAAATCCAAATTCTACCCCAGGATCATTATCCCAAAGTTCTGCTCTGTGCTTAAACTTTGAAAGTGGTTTGGGGGCATCTAAAAAGAAAGAGGAAATCATAATACCTCTCTGCTCTTTACAGCAACACCATTACTTCATACTTTTAAAACCAAACGCTACTTAGAGGAAAAAACAGGCTCCAGTACTATAAGATCTAAAAAGAAATAAAGAATGAAGAATTTAGCATCCATGAAAAATCTGAGATTAAGATTTTCAAAGCCACATAATAAATGAACTGCCCAAGCCCCAGTGAAAGGCACTAGACCTCAAGGAGTCACCTAATTTTTTTTGTCTGCTTTAGCAATTGAAGGGCTTTGCTCCAGGTGGGATGGCTTTATTGTTTTATTTCTTTCCAGACTGTTGCTACTTGTGTACAGACTCATTTCAAAGTTTTAATTCTCAACAGCTTTAAAAACAATACTAAAACATAAAAATGAAAAAAAGAAAAAAATCCCTGCCAGTCCATAGTGTCTGGAAACAAATATTGCTGTGAGATGATGCAGATGATTTAATTATTTCTTTCAAACTAATTGTAGCCAATATTTTTTYGCCTATGAGCTGTTTGCTAATGAAAACTAATCTCTTTAAAAATAGCATTTTTCATTTGGAAGAGGGTATTGTTTGCAAATTTGAAGCTATATCTCTGATGTTGTCTCAACAGTTTTGTTTTTCATTTATCAAACATKCATTGGCTATCGCTAGTAACCTAAAATAACAAATCATACTGGCAAGTTCTGTCAATTATCGGTTGTTATTTCTTCTGTTTTAATAGATGATTTTCAGTGGGAGGTTAATGAATGCCCAGCAGTTCCTATAAAATTTCCTTTTCACTGTGATATTCAGGCACTCACAGGCAGGCATTCGTCATCAAAACTACTTCCTTATATGATACTCAGCTGAGGGAACTCATTAAATTCTGGTGAAAGTTCTTGTCACATCCTGATGTGATGTGACCTGTTCCACTGGCCACATGCCCTTCAAACATGTGTGCACATAAGCAATGTCATTAATTTTTTCCATTATTACATAAATAACAGTTCCTCACTAGTGTTATTAACCACAGACATTTTTTTTTTCTTGCTTTTATGGAGGAGCCAAACAGGGCACAAACCCCAGCCAAATCTTTCATCATGGGAATGGTTACTAACATCTGTTCCATCCGTCATCTACACAAGCTGGAAATGGCTCCACAAGCTGACATATAAAAAATGGGATCGAACTGACTCCGTGAGAAATAATATTCTGGCGTGCTTGCTTTGTTCACTTAGAGAAATTAAAGTTTATCCTTTTTTCTCCTCCCCAAGAACTGATCAGGAGGGCAATAATAGATGTATAATACAATGTTCAGGAGTGTATAATATAATATTTGTTGATAAGTCCTCTGACAGTTCAGGTCTGTAGAGAAGAGCTCAGAGTGTTTCTGAACAGTACATAATAATGAGTGTGAATGGACTGAGCCAAGACCCATCAGAAATGTAAATGACAGTTTCAAAGCCTGTTTTTGCATCCCACTACTAGCACAATTAGGTTAAAATCAATTGCTGCTTGACAAACTCCCTGCTGTAAGTCAACTGCAGAATTGATCTTTGGCATTCTCCTTGTTGTATTTCTCTCTAATTTGATATATATGTTTGCTCAATCTTTTGACCAGAATTTTCATTTATTATTCTTTTTCATTTATTTTGGTTCCTTTGTGATTTCCTAATTATTTCTCTTTTTATTAATATAAAGTTATACTTTGACCTCTTTGTGGGCATTTTTTAAAATTCTCATTATATCTATTTTGAAAATTTTCCTGCTGTATTTTCAGTAATTGCAGCTTTTTTTTTTTGTTATTGTTTGTTTGTTTGTTTAGAATCTTAGTGATCTCTAATTCTCTAGATGGTATAAAAATGCAATAAAAATATAGTTGAAATCATAGGAATGGTCCCCATGATTTATCTAAATAGTAACTATTGTCTTAGAAGTTTGCTTTCTGAAGCACTTATTTTTTTCTTAATTATTAGCACATGTTCCTTTTCTAAATAGCAAGATAGAAACAAAATCACTGAAGACTTTGAACCCTCCGTAAAATGCAGGTTACATTTCATTCATATGTAATACTTTTTTCATACTTTTACTTACGTACTTTTGCAATTGCAGTAATTAACTCTTGGTTTTGATTCATCTTGCACTGGGCAAAATATTAGGACATCAAGCTGCAAATCCCTGTGTTTGCATCTGTGGAATCATGAAAAAGTATCCAACAATGACAAAAGTCCCTTTCTAACCTTCTTCTTCCAGAATCTAACTGCGAGGTTTGTGATTGTTTGTTTGATTTTCCAGTATCTAGTTTTGCAGTGTAAAACAATTGCACAGAAATAATTAATTCCATGAGGTGCTAATAGTCTAACATAAGTTAATACTTTTGTGGACATCAGTTTCTTGAAAGATGCCATGAGATGGACAGAAGAAAATCGCATATGAACACAAATAAGTAAATGGGAATAAAGAAGCTAAAATTTGAAGGATTACAGCATATATATAAAAAAATTTAAAATATAAACAAAATTTGATTAAATTTTGCAGTGGTCTCAATAACTTGCCTTGAATCTTAATTTGCTTAGTATCWTATAAGTCATTTTTTAAAGTGCTGTTCAACCTGCTATTCAGGAGATTGGTAAAGGCTTAGTACTTTAGAAATGCAGTCCTTYCAAATTGTAACTCTCCCTCTCTGGACCATGTTGGGCAACTTGTATCATGTAGCAAGGGCACATACACAGTTGAAGAAGAGAAAGCAATTATTTTTAGGGTAGTACACAGCACAGATAGCTAGGTCTAATGAGCTATTACAGTAAGTATTAATATGCTCACCACACCCGTTGAGACCTCTAATGAGTCTCAGCTGGCCCAGCAGGGGTCAATCAGGTGAGGATGGGTCAGCCTTCACCATCCTTCACCACAGGCAGATGTTGCTGAGTTGCCATCTTTATATTCCTTTTTTAGTTTAGGATTTATACCTTTTCACACTAGTATTTTCCTTAGTATTTTCTTGATAGTGATACTTTTGTCTAGCTTTTGCTTTGTCTGGCTTTTTCTGTATCACACAGAATCATAGAATGGTTAAGGTTGGATGGGACCTTTAGAGATCATCTAGTTCAGCCTCCCTGCTCCAGCAGGGTCCCTCAGATCATGTGGCATAGGGTGCCATCCAGGTGGTTTTAGAAGATCTCCAGAGAGAGAGACTCCACAGCCTCTCTGGGCAGCCTGTTCCAGGGCTCTGTCACCCTCACAGGAAAGTTCTTCCTCACGTGGATATGGAACTTCCAAGTTTCAACTTGTACCCATTCTCCCTTGTCCTGTCACTAGCCATCACCGAGAAGAGTTTGGCCCCCTCCTGCCTTCATTTTCTCCTCAGGTACCTATACATACTGATCAGATAYCCTCTCAGTCTTCTGTACTTGACCCAGCACTGACTCCTAGGGACACCACTGGCCACAGGCCTCCAAGTAAACTCAGCCCCATTTATCACCTCCCCCTGAGCTCTGCCATCCAGCCAGTTCCTGATCCACCTCACTGTTCATACGTCCAATCCACACTTCTGGAACTTTCCTATGAGGATGTTGTGGGAGRCTGTGGAAAGCCTTGCTGAAGTCAAGGTAGAGAACATCAGTCATCCCAAATGACTCGTATCTTACCTTATCATACGTTCTCTCAAATGAACAGTCTTCTATGAGACTCTGAGCCAAGATCCCATGGSAAGGCTGTACCAGGTCATACCTTGAATCACAAACAGCTGATCCCCTTGGCTGAGGGCTACAGTATTTTATTCAAATACAAGATGCTATGAATAAAGTGGATTATGTATTATGTCCATCAATTTCACAACTCCAATCCTTATATGAATTTACTTCAATATTTATTGTCTTTTGGCCTCTATATTGCACTGTATCACAAAATTAAGAAAAAATAGTTCATTATATAATATATTCTGTCATTAAAATGGAATCCCCCACTAGTTAGGACACTGTTTTTTTCACATGAGAGATAATAGGAAGCCCTTAAATTTTTTAATTGTAATGATAAAAAAGAAAATTATATTCCTTCAAAGTCTATAAAAACAATGCTGGTTGTATCTCCCCTTTAATAGCACCTGGCAATAGATGACCAAGGATACATAGAGTCTGATTAGAACAGTTGGTCATTGTTTTTTATGAAGCCTTAAGTGTTCTGAATGAAACTTAAACTCTTTTTGTTTGGTAAGTTTTTTTAAGAGTGTAAAAWATATACATTATTAATAAGGAACAAGGTCTTTATTAGTCTAGAGAAACAAAAATTGTCATATTGGACCTTCATCCTGGTCCATTGCTATGTCTTTTAGAGATATTTGGGTTTTTGAAGGAAGAGTGTGTGTTTGTTATTAAAGTGATTTATAAAACATATTTCAATTGTTGATGATCCCACAGACTTCTGGCATAACTCAGATTTCGTGTGATGTTTTATTGATGTAAGGACTGTAACTCTACCTCGTCTTTCTTTTTTTTTTGTATTTTTCTTACAAAAAAAAATTGAAAAATTCATGCAATTTCTGCTTCTTTACCTATAAAGTTTGGTGAGGAATTTTTGGTTTGGTTTGGTGCAGGAAGCAATTTACACTTAAAAATAATGAATGTAAAGGATGACTATCAAGATAAAACCCTTGATTATAAGAGACATACTAAATGCTAAAGTAAGTTCCTCAGGAAAGGATACAGTACTTGGCAAATTTAAAATCAATCTAGGAAAACACTAGAAATGAAATTGAAGAAAGAGAGGATGAACTATATGTACTTATATTTCTAAGTTTTATAACTTCCATTATTTCAAAGAACAAGGGAAAATCAGAAATAAAAAAAAGGGCTGCAAAAGGAGTTGAAAATATTGTACTTCTGCTGTCTAAAAGCCATTTCTCTTTTGGTTATCTAGGATTTGAGTTAGATATCTGGAAGCATAGTGAAAAACATTAAAATTGAATGTTCAATTAAATCCAAAATGTAAATTTGCTTTTACAGGCATGAGGCACAGAAAGCATTAGGATGGCGTTGTCTCTCTAACTCTAATATGGGAATACCAGAAATAGTTCTTTAAGAAGTGGGTTTTTACTCACCAAATATGCTAGGTTTTTGTCATCTCTTCTACCTGATTTTCCCTGCTGTTCCATACCAGTCGCTCTATCTTTTCTGGAATAGGCATATTTAGTTTAACGAGTTCCTTTGGGAATCTCAGTTTATCATGGCCTCGTGCTTAATTTCATCCTTTTGACCACGGCTCTCTGTAAACACGTCACTGCAAATTAGGTAGGCAGAAGAGAAATAACGCAGAAACAAGCAAACAAGCCTAAATGGAAAACTTCTATATTCAGTATGCTCTGCTAAATAACACCAGGTTATACTGGTTGGCCCCTGTCTCAGATGTGACACTAATAGAGCCAGGGTGTTTGACAAATTTTGTAGAAGATGAAAGGAAATGAGGGAGAGTAAACCAGCTGGCTCTCTGTTCTTGTCATGACTATGGAATGAGGCTCCAACAGAGTCCCAACTTCCTGTGATGACAGAATTGTAAAATGCCAAGAAAGAACTATCATGRAAATAGTTCCTCTAGAAATAATGAATTATGAAGTAAAACTCAGAAGAAACTAATTAATGAAACTGGTGAAACTAACGCTATTGTAATCTTGTATTAATCATTCTCCTCCTATTATTTCACATATCTGAAATCTATTTGGTAGACAGAGATGCAGAATTCTATTTCAAGGAGAGATTATTTTTGTCCATTTAGGTGTATCTCTAAGCAGTTTCAGACCAAACATTAGTACAGAAACATGAGAAGCAAATACTTTGCCTTTTCATGCTACAGCAAATAGAGAAACCTAGGGAGCTATATTAACAAATGTACCTTTTGCATCAGCAAATTTGTTCAAATAAGCGGAGTGAGTTGTGTGTTGGACATAGTCACTAGCATGAGAAGCCCAAGCTTTACAAAGCTTGTCTGCTAGGGCTGCAGTGCATTCATTGAAGCAGATACTGCTTTTATCTGCTTTTCTGAAGGACTGAGTTTGGTTACCAATTCTTCTGTTCTTAGAAGTTTTCTTATATGTCCAGAGAGTTTTCTGACCATTTTTATCTGAAACAACAATGACGAGAGCCATATCACAATGTTTATCTTGCAGTAGATCTATTACTTGAAACAAAGTAGTCAACTCAAAGTACTTGGCCCATATCAACTTTTTTTACAAGTTTTGATATGACCTGCAAACACATAACTTTGTTTAAATGAGTATCAGAAAACTATCTTCCTCTGTTTAGCAGAGAGGAAATATAAATTTACAGGCAGCCCAGCCTCTTCTTTTGGAAATTTAAAATGTGCCTATTCACTGTACCTCAGAAGAGAATACGTTCAAGGAGCATCATTATGAGGATAAGGTATTTACAGTAGTGTTAATGAATCATCATAGAACAGAATGCTTAAGGTTGGAAGGGACCTCTAGAGGTCATCTAGTCCAACCCCCTTAAACACACAGGGTCYCCTAGAGCATGTGGCACAGGGTGGTGTCCAGGCGGGTTTTGAAGATCTCTAGAGAAGGAGACTCCACCACCTCTCTGGGCAGCCTGTTCCAGGGCTCTGTCACCCTCACTGTTAAGAAATTCTTTCTCAAGTTCCTGTGGAACTTTTGATGCCTCAATTTGTGCCCGTTTCCTCTAGTCCTATCACTGGCCACCACTGAGAAGAGGCCGACTCCATCCATCCTCACTCCCACCCTGGAGGTACTTATAGACACTGATGAGGTCCCCTCTCAGCCTTCTCTTCTCCAGGCTGAACAGGCCCAGCTCTCTCAGCCTTTGCTCATAGGGCAGATGTTCCAGGCCCCTAATCATCTTTGTGGCCCTGCGCTGGACTCTCTCCAGCAGCTCCACGTCCCTCCTGCACTGGGGAGCCCAGAACTGCACACAGTACTCGAGGTGCGGCCTCACCAGGGCTGAGTAAAGGGGCAGAATCACCTCCCGTGACCTGCTGGAGACGCTCTGCTTAATGCACCCCAGATCCCATTGGCCTTCTTGGCCACGAGGGCACACTGCTGCCCCTGTGAACTTCTAATGCCCCTATGAACTGTAACTAACATCCTAATAGCTAACATCCTATCCATTATTGGAATGGGTTGTCAGAAGAAAAAAAAAAAAGAAAAAGAAAATCCTCTGTAACTTTTGAAAAAGAGCAACAAACTCAGTCTCCATTAGAAATGCCCATCAGATTAACATTAGTCTGTTGTTTTGCTATTTTAAAAATGCAACTGTGTGATGTCACGCTGCTTTTATGACAGGATATAAACACGCTCATAACCATGTTACTGTGCCATTTAAAAAGCAATGAAATAATCTTATGTTTATATGGCTTTGTAGAGTCTTCACTTAAAATGAAAATAATTTGTTTTTAACTGCTCAGAGCTATGACTATAGAAAAGCATCATTAGGGTTTTTTTTTCTCTCCATTATAGGTAAGATAAGCTAAGTTAGTACCTTTCAAAAAAAGGAAGAGCTAAATAATTTGCTAAAGATGTCTACACAATTATTTTTAATATCTTGTCTGCTATTGATGACAAGAAGTTCATGAAAATCCTTGCTAATAACAAACTGGAAAAAAAAATTGCTTATAGTTGCTTTACTATCACAACACTATTTAAATTGCAATGTTATGAAACAGAACTGATGAATTGCAGATGAAAAGTACATTAGCCTCTCTCTCTAAAGGAAAAATAAARCTGTAGTTACTACATAGAGTAGGAGGTATTGACGTGCTTTCCTAGATTGTGTATGCTAGCGATTAGAAGCCCCAGAAATATGTGTTCTGTTTTTCATTTACTTAAAAGATCTGCTATTCATTTTTATACAGAATGTTACCCATAATAAACAAAGAGGATTAAGATTAAAAAATCTGCTCTGAAAATCATATTATCAAATATTCTTGTTTTGCCTTTATTTACCTTCAGATCTTGACCACCTCTGAAGCCTATGAAATTCCCATTGGAGATGTTTTAGATGATGTTCTGAGTGCATTCAAAGTTCAATGAAGCTTCCCCACTGTCAAGTGTGACAGGAATGCGGAATAAAATACACTTGATGTTTTACAGAGGCAGCTTGAGATTTCCACCTACAAAACTGCATAGACAGGTGATTTGCAGAAATATCACATATTCTGTGAGTCATATCACAGACTCCAAAGGGTTAAGTTTGGGAAGGAGCTCTGCAGATCATCTAGTCCCACCACCCGAGGTCATCTAGAGCACCTTTGGACTGTGTCCAGCTAGCTGTTCAATATCTTCAAGGAAGGAGACTTTACTATGTCTCTGGGCAACCTGTTCCAGTAATCAATCATACTCACAATAAAGATTTTTTTTCTCATGTTCAGACAGAGCTTTCTGTGTTTTGGTCTGTGCCTATTGCCTCTCCCCCTATCACTGAGTGTCACTGAAGAGTCTGATCCCATATCTGTTACACCATCCCTGCAAAAAWTTATATAATTGCCTCTCAGCCTTCTCTTCTCCAGACTGAAGAGTCCCATATCTCAGTCTTTCCTCCATATGAGAGATATGCTTCAGTCCCTAATAATCTCAATAGCCCTATGCTGTACTCTCCAGGAACTCCATGTCCTTCTTGTTCTGGAGACTCCAGCACTGGACTCAGCACTCTAGGTATCTCTGCAGAGTTGAACAGAAGGAGAGGATCACTTCCCTTGACTTGCTGGCAACTCTGTTCCCAATGCTCCCAAGAATCCGGGTGGCCTTCCTGGCCACAAGGGCAYATTCCTGGCTCACAGCCAACTTGTCCACCAGGACTTCCATGTCCTTCTTTGCAGAGTTGCTCTCCAGTAGATCACTCCCAGCCTGCACTGGTGCATGGGTTTATTTCTTCCTAGGTGCACTTGCTCTTATTGAACCTCAGGAAGTTCTTTTCTGCCCAACTCTGCATCCTGCTCAGGTCCCTCTGAATGAGAGTGCAGCCCTCTGGGGCATCAGCCACTCCTCCTAGCTTTTTATTATCAGCAAACTTGTGGAGAGTGCATTCTGTTCCTTCATCCAGATCAGATGATGCTTGTATCAGTACTGGCCATTTTTTGTAATGTTAATATTTGGCCATTGTTATTCCACTCGGAGGGAATTTAACAGAATTTTTAATGGTTATAATGAAGTAATTATTATTTCTGAAAAATCAAACCAGAAGTGTACATTTTCATAAAATTTGTGCTTATCAAATTGTTTATTGAACTATGCAGTTTTAGGCATAATTTATGTAAGTCTATCCTAAGAAAGACTGTTCTAATGGAAAGCCTCTATTTCAGAGAAGAGGACAAAGAGGGCAGAAATAATTTTACTATTCATAAARGAAATCCCAGGAAGATAATACGATCTCCAAAGCATCATTGCCCAATCTTCCACTTTAACTGCATTTAAACTCTTTCTGAATATTTCTATAATAAATTTCTTACTCTTTCAACAGAGCTGAGGAATGCAAATAAAGAGAGAACTGTTGCACAGATTTAATGGTAAAACAACCCTTTGTTGTTCTCAAGCTAAAGAGAAGTTAAAGGAACAGCATATCTGTTGAAGTGCTGGGTTGAATATTTACACTCAATTAAGCTTGTAGTTAATTAATTGTGTCTGTAGGTAGATCCTTTMAAAATATATGACTGATACAAGTTGTTAAAATGTTAAACAAGCAGAAGATTTGACACATGTGTGRGGATAGCACCAATCTAAAGTTCAATTAGATGTTTGAGAAGGATCTGGAAAATCCTCCCAAAATGCTATATGTTTAGCTTCATCAACTTTAATTGAACTAAAATTCAGACAAACTATTGTGTGCAAGTATAATCTGTGTGAGCATTGAGGTGCTCACACACCATTTTTCTTAATTAGGTTTCTGTTTAACAGATGGATAGTACTTGAMTTTGGCTTGCCAAAGACTTGCCAAAGATTTTTTTTTTCATAAATGTATGTTTTTATATATGTGTGTATATAAATATATTTGTGCATATATATATATATTTGTTAAAACCATTACTTAGAAACACATTACAGACTTTTAGAGAGTTTATAGCAAGCATCAAAGTAAAACATAGAGTTTATAAATTCTAATTTAGAGATATACATGAAATAAAAAGGGAAAGAAGTAACCACAGAATCATKCAAAATTGATTTCAACTTTCTAGCCCAGATTTTATCTTTCTGTCACTCATATAAGAACTGCAAGTCATATATGTTTCAAGTGAATTCACACTGGTAGGTTTAAAATAAAGAAGAACAGAGAGATTAATTGTTAGCAATTTACACTAAATTACACATACTATTGAAAGGACAGCTATGAATAAAGCTTAGATGTCCTGAACAGTAATCCCTTGGCCATGCTAACATTAACAAGCTTTACTATCTACCTGAAGACACCAGCTGATAAATCTTTGCAATGACAGAGAAGCAAGTGGGAGCCCAGATAGGAGTTGTCTTTATCACTTCTATCACTTTTGCCATTTTTAGCATTTTTATCACTTTTATCACTTTAATGTTGCTTTCCTCTAGGKTGAGAGTCAGCAGAATCCAAAGTCCTGGAGAACTGTGAGAAATAAGAGGAAAACAGAACCAYAACAATATTACCACTACACTGCATGGATGTGGTGATGGAGGCATCTGCAGTGCTAATAGGTGTGACACTGGATTTTGTTGTGGCCACTGCTTTTTAGCAGCCAGGAACAATTGTTACTTTCCATCTGCTTCCCCAAATTTGCAACTGTCCTGTAAACTATTCAAACACAGCATCAGCATCAATTAGAGGTTGAACTGGGCTTTGGGTAACATAGAATGTAGTTAAAGAATCAAGTAAAAGATATGGGCTGTTGCAATAAGTCACAATATTCACTATGAATGTTATCCTTTCTTCACACCTTTTATCTCCTATATTATCTTATCTATATTATCTATATATGTGTATTATATCTGTATCATTTGTTTCATATATGCAGGATATTGCATTAGATTTTCTAAAACTGGAAGTTGCACACTTTTCTTCTTATATGGAAAATAATATATTTGGAAAGAATGTGCTRTTCTTTTAATATTACTTTCAATTTAAAAACTTTCATTTCCAAGTCATTGAATAAAATAACATAGTATTAACAAAAAACTCTCATTTTGTGAGAGAAAGGGTTATGAACACTTTAGTTTTGAATTTACTTTCTCAAGTTAGAGATTGTACAAATCATAGACAGTGAATGTTTTATTTAAAATGAGTATGGGCTTGATGTGCAAGGAATAAGCATTAAATAAGAGTTTTGATTCATCTAGTAGGTTAGTGAAATGTCATTTTATATAATGCTATTTAACTTTTGATTTGTATARCTTCTGCTGTATTAAAAAGACATTTAATCCTTCCAGCTGCTACATAATATAGACCTCTTTTGGTATAAGACCAATAACTATACTGAATAGAAATTATTGATGAAAACAAAAAGCTGAAAATAGAGAATTCTGCCTACTTTAAATTAAGAATGAATAACAATAGGAATAAACTTAATGGTCCAAAAGTAAAGCAAATCAATGGTTTCATCTGAGACTACATGGCAATAAATGTCCCTGCTCAATGCTTATTCCCTTTCTAATACAGGATATCTATTAAAAAAATAGATTACAACTGAAAAACAAATAAAACAAAACAAAATCCACAAAATTTCAACTGGCTCTTTTAATTTCCCTTAGCAGGATAGAAACTACTCTATATATTAAGCACATGAAGAGAAATCTAGACTCCATGCCTTCGTAGAAATGCACATTTGATAAATATCAGTTAAAACATATAAATCAGGTATTCAGTTGTCCTGTTGTGTAAAGCCACATACCATTCTCTCCATACTTAAGTAAAAAGGAAAACAAACAAACAAAAAGACTGAAAAGTCTGAAAGAAGATTGCAGTAATAGTTCTGTAGATTTGTGTCTAAATTCATAGTTCAGACATGCCTTTTCAGTGCCTAACTTCTCAGAAGGTCTCACAAGGCCCATTTCAGGACTGAGCTCCAAGTTGCATTGCTTTTTTTTAGCATCTGCTAGGGAACACTGGAAATGACTTTTATAACAGCATTTTATTTAATAGCATTTTTGTAACAGTGTTGACTGCTTTTGGTTACATTTTGCTTTGTTTCTGCCCTTTCTCCTTCTCTTAATTTTCTCCTGCMAATTGTAGACCTAATGAGTGTGAAACCAAATGAATCCTGGACCACATTGCTCCATTCCAGAATGAGCCCGTCAGAGCTGCTTTGTTGCTTGAGCTAAGCTAAGCAGGAAGTTYAATGCTGTGCAATTATTAAAAAATTAAAGTACCCTGAACATTTTGTATTTCCCCTTATGTATTTTCCTAATGCATAAATCAAGTCCTTGGCTGTTAGCATGATTTAACTCATCCCTATTATCCCTTTTAATTTTGTATAGAAGTTTTCAGTGAGAAAGACTGTGCTCCAAAATTTACACCCTTAAATGATAAGACCAGGGATCTGCATTTAAGCAAAGTGTGTGCAGACTGTATGCAGTGTATACAGATGAGATACTGGCAGGCTGAGATACTGGCTGAAACTAAGCATTAAGCACAAAGTATTTTGTTTCCTGCAAGAGACAAAAAGAATCTGCTTTTTACTATTTTTAAAAATAGTTAAAAGCATTCATGCAGACCAAAGCTTATAGGACCTTATAGGAAATATCAGTAGAGCAGAACCCTCACTTATTCAAAAAACACACAGCATTTTCTTTAATCTATTCAGTGTTTTCCTGAAAGCATTCATAAAAAAACACATTAGTTTTTATGGTAAGTAGATAGTTGTCACTTCAGGATCAGTTTCAGTGARTTTTCAAGTAAATATAATTATTTTTTCATTCTGAGTATTGTTGAGGCTTACTCCACACTACAACTATGGCCTAATACACTGGATTCCTCTCATTATTTTCCTGAAGAGAAGCTGACAGAATGCTATCCTTAAGAAATTTTGGGATCTGGCTACTCAGTTTTGTCTAAAGTATTTTGAATTTGATAGACTTGTGGAAATACTTTGCAAAGTGCGTTGACTGAATTTTAGGAGATGAGATGTAGGAGAGATTCCCACAAAGAGGTACAGATACAYTCAGTGCCTTCAGTGAATCTTCATTATTTGCATTTAAAGAAATAAATATAGTGACTTATTTCTCCTTTCCATCGATAGATATCATTAGATATCATGTCCACGTAAGCCTGTGGAACAACACCGCTACGTGGTAGTCCAAAGAAAGAATTCATGTTTTATTATTCTTTTTCTATCAAAAAGATGATAAGAGATGATMTTATATAGGGTTCTTTGTCTCTTTAGATAATTAATATCTAAAGTACATCTTTTGGACTTGAAGACCAGAAGTCTKACAAAATCATATTAATCTAATTTATTAGCACAATGGAACTGAGAAGTCCCATCAGAATTTTGTTGAATTACAAGGGTCTAATCTAGACTATGTAGGACTGTATAATTCTGTGGGGKTTTGTTGCTGTTGWTTTTTGTTTGTTTGTTTGTTTTTTGTCTTTTAAGCCCGAAGGCTACATCATGACAAAGGTTTGGGAAGGACAGACACAACAAACAGAACTCAAGTTAGAGAATTAAAAACAAAAAGGSACAGATTTGTGTATGTATAGGTACTTAGGTCACGTGTAAATATGACAAAAAAACCAAACTGAGTTTCAGTCCTGTCTTCACATTTTCAGAGTAATTTTACAGCCATTTTTAACATTTTATTCCTCTTTCCATTAGATGGCTTYTGAAGGAATATTATTACCTAATTGAAGCATAGAGGCTAATTGAGAAGTGGCTGTGGAGTGTGAGGTAAAAGTGAAACATAGGGAGAACAAATGTGTGGATGGGAAGGGACACAAGGACATCGGCGACATGCAACAGAGGCTGTATGTCATAAGCATAATAACTGAGAAATGAGAAGCAATGAACCAAATAGATACTGAATTAGCTAATTAGCTATGCAGGAAATCAATGCAATAAAGTGTAAACCAAGYGATCATGGAGAGAATCAATATAACAAAGGATGAGCTAAACAATGAGGCAATCAAAGACTAAGGTAGACAATTAAACAGACATTTCAGAGTATATAAATCACAGGCTATATTAGCTTATTAATTAGCCACGTAGGAGATGTATTAAGTGAAGGATCAATAGATTAATTTATTAATTAAACAATTAGAGATTCATGCAATTAAGTAAACATAAAATGTTGAATTCAATAGAAAATATTGGAATGACTCAGATAGAAGCAGGCTGAAGTGCAAGGTAAAATGCCATGAGTAGACAAAACCATGCAGGAGGGGAAGGTCAGTGAGAAAGAAGCCCTGCAAGAGTGGACCACCAGGATGCTGGAGAGRTTTGTTGCCCCTCTGATAATTAACTCTGATGACTGACAGCCACTCTAATCACTTATATGTTTAGAAATAAGGTGCCACATTGATAACAATCAATTTTAGGACATATGTTGGCATTTAGAGCAATTAAGAAAAAAAGCTTTTGGTCCAGATTATGAATCACTTGTGAGGCAGTTTCCCTTAATGGCATTTTTAATGCTGTTGCCAGATATATGTTACCCAGCAGGGACACTTGAGTGGGGGATTGAACAGTGATTTGCAACCTGATTCTGCAATACAAAAATGTTTTTGTAATGTTATGCTTCTAAAGATGTAAGATTTCTAGATATTTTCCCCAACTACGTGCATCTCTAAAAAGTTCAATGTTTTACTTGATATTCCAATAAAATGTTGCCAAACCGATGGGACTTACCCATTCTTGAACTCTTACTTCATGAACCTCTGACTTTCCTATGTGTATGTACAGTATCTTTGAGTGTACACAAAGGTATAGTACCAAACACAAAATGCAAGTGCTGCTTCATAGAAAACTTAACCAGATTAAGTCATGATTTTTGAAATGTATTTTTGCTGAAGAGAGCCAGAGTTCAACTGTGTTTACTTTTACGGTACTTTGATAGTACTGAGCCACAAAATGTCTAGTAAGCAGCTCAATAATCTCTGCAAGGATAGCAACAGTCTTAAAAGACTGAGTAGTTAAAATAGTTCTTGTCTGTCCTTCAGGTTTATTGAACTAACTCTTAACTTAAAGATGTGCCTCAAAAAAGAAAGAACGTGATGCTTACTTCAGAAAAGCCTCAATAGCAGATGGGTCTTTATCACCTAAGAAAACAGCCATATTTCATTACAGTAACTTTTGAACTTCTTGAACTACTTTGAACTACTTGAGTAACTTCTAGGCTTCTAGAAATACTGAATGGAAAGTTTTTTAAGAGGAATTAGTGGGTTAATAGCAGAATCCCATAGTTCCCAACCTGGAACTGTTCTATAGAAGGGGCTCTTCCATACCATCCATCTCCATCTAAAAATCAGGACTGTAACATTTAACTAACTCTAAATTATACACAGTTGARGGAGCTTGAATAACCTCAGCTCATTTGATTTTTTTTTTCTAAGTTGTGAAGATCTCTAACTCAAATCTCATTTTGCAAAATGGAAAATCCAGAGAATTGGAACATCTTTTTCGAAACACGGTACATCAAAGAGTGAATGTTACATTGTGTAACCCTAAAAATTAAATTTGATTGTATTATATGTACATTTCTGTTACTTGGCCTCAAAATTTAAAAGGATAAAGTAGTAGTCAATGTAATCTCAGGAAAAACATTTTTTTTTTCCCTTGGTGATCTAGACAGATCGCAAGATAGGTAGATATTTCAACTTTATAGTGCAATAAAGAATAGCTATGTAAGACCTACTAATAAATGTCTTATTTACTTACTGTGACTTTATTTTACAATGAGTAATCTTATAATCTGACTTCTATGGAATAAATGTTTAGCTGTTTTCTATGCCTATTGCTTTTGTCTGAGAGAAGATAATGTGTTCTTTTGATGGAACTTATTTAATTTTACTTTTTATTTTTTACTGTTGCATATTTATTTGAGAGGGAATGTGAATATGTTTATGAAATAAACTTGTTTATATCTTTTCTTGGAAGAGTTTAGCAGAATTTCSAGGGATAAGATATGTTTTACATTTGAGACTTTTCATAGCTAATAACCTTCAGTAATGTTTCTATCTAATGTTAGAGCTGCCTAACTATGGTATCTGGGATACCATTAAGGGCAAAAAGTGGTGACAATTCTGGTCATATTTCACAAATCTCTCTTGTGTATAGACTACTCAAAATATAAATTACTAAATTAAAATGAAGATAAATTATTAAACAAAATTATCTTAACTCAAAGGGAAGCAAAATGGAAAGCTAGAGGTCTAGTCAGTGAAAATGCACTCAGTTTTCATATAAATAGAAGGAAGTTATGAATAATTGTTGTAGAAATTAATATTTTTCCCATTATACTCAGATTTCTTAGCTAAATTTCTGACAGATAGGATGCCAGCAACGCATAAACATATAGTTACTGTGTTCAGTTCAAAAAAAACATTGCTTTCTAAAGACAATCTCTGCTTCTGTCTTTTGCTCTCTAACATTTCTTTCTGGAAGAAAGCTTCTCAGAAAGTTGTGGGTAAGATGGTGGTAAACAAAGTCCTTTCATTATGCTTTAGATCTCAGATGAAGTAAAAATTAGTTTGCTCTTGCAGATTGAAGATTTCCCATATTATAGTAGGATGCCAGATCACCATCCTGATTCTCTTAAATCTCTCAACAGCTTTTTGGAATTCATTAACCAGGAGCTTTTGTTGAGATCACTTTCATCTTTGAAGTGGGTGACATTTGCTTGCATGTCAGTGCTTTTTCTTCTCTGTGGAGCTGCAATTGACAATACTATTCAAATGATCTCTTACACTCAAGGAATTCATAGTTTTCTTCTGTAGTTCCTGTATGGGTGAAGGAGAGGGCAGGCATTTTGTGTATCTAGATCAGCTGAAGGCCAATCTGGAGACCACAAGTCATCTAAACAACCCTGCAAGTTGTGAGTTAGGCATCGGTGGAGAGCACTTCTTAGAGCACCTGAGTACCCATAGGCCTGTGAATTTCTAGAGATTGTACTGCAGTGCTGCCAGAGCTTTCCAGGCAGAGTATTTGCAACCTGTCCAGGTCCTTGGGAACTGTTAGGGAAAACGCCACCTAACTCCAGGGATCACATTACAGGTTAGGACAGATGCAGTGTTTGTTTGAGCTATAGGCACCTTGCTGAAAAGCACTAAGGGAAATGTTGACTGTGGTAACTACAATTACACAGTTACACAACTGCAGTCATCATGCTCAGTCATTGTACTGTACTGTCATATTTTTAGTGGCAGCATTTGTTTCTGTCCTTTATCCTTATCACCTTGGCTGATGTGATTTTTTTAATGACTGTTTGTAGGTCTTGCCTTGAGGTTTCCAAACTTTTCTTTGATTTTTAAAAATTCACTTTATTTCAAGCTAATTTTCAAAGGCAGTTTGAAATAGTCTCCTTTTACATTATGCAGATACTGACCAGTTGGCAGATTTTCTAGTATGGTGGAAGGCATCATTATCTGCTTTCGGTACGTTGTGCTCACTTCCAGATGAATTAGGAGCATAATCTCAAGTGTGGCCTTTGATCAGTTTTGTTTTATATGTGCAATTTCTGGCTGACTTATAGATCTTTTTTTTTTCTTTCTCCTCTCATCCATATCCTTTCATGAGCACACTTGAGGAGGACACTTGACTCTGGAACTTGCTGTATTTGTTCCCAGTTGCTTCTTGCTTCATAATCGTCTTCACTTAACCATMCATAACTGAAGCATACAACATAAATGATTCAGCAGTCTGAAAAAGAAAAAAAGGCAACAACCTCCTCAAACTAGATTTCTGAGGATTCAGCTTTCTGTCTTTTTTCTCCTCCTTATTGCTGGGCTGATCCTGGAGTTGGATTTTTCTTTTTCACAACAGGAAGGAGGATAAAAGAGAAGATAAAAAACAAAGTATATGGTCCTGCTACCCTAAAATCTTTGTGTCTCTCACTTGAACTTGAAGCAACAAAGGTCATTGTAGTCATTAGCCTTGCAAAGAAGAATGTATTTCAAATTGAAATACATTCAGTTCTTATTATATTAAAGAAAAAAGGAGTAGAGGGCTGTTGAGAACATCTTATGAATGTAGTTCACCCATTGCTGTGAGAGTTTACTACATGAAGAGGAGAGGCAACAGAAGACAATGTTTCAAATCAGAATTTCAGTATGAAATCACCTTAGTAGAAGTCTGACTACAGCTCCAGAAGTGATGTGGTTGGGGTGGGGAGAGGGATCATGTGCTAGGCTAAGTTCTTCTGACATTTGCCGAAGTTAGCAAACTTCTATTGCATTGATTTATTGCATTTCTCTTCTTTTTTTTTAAAAAAAAAAGAGGTGATGGTGGGAGGAGGAGAGTATGCTTCATGCAGTATTTTCTTTTCCACCTAGTACAAATGCAAAGCTATGTTGACAAGAGAGCTGTGAGAGCTCTGGTTCTTAACACTTTAAGCTCCATACTTCATAGCGTCATACAGCAGATTTAGCTTTAGATTTCATATTCATTAAGTTTTTGTCCTGATAGGAAACAGATTTTCTCTTATATCTGAAGTTTGTGTATCTTTTTGTTTGTTTGTTTGTTTGTTCTTTCTGTTATTTTTAAATGTATTCATGCTGGTCTCAACTTTTAATGTCAAATCTTTTGAATAGTCTTTTAAAAGCAAAATGGGATTTTTCATCTACTTTTCAACACAGAAAGCTGTCTCTCTGCTCAGAACATTTAATTTGAACTATCATCCTCAGAGAATATATATTTAATGAGTCCATTCAGCTTTGGCATGGGCTTTGTTTCTGAAGTTTTTATGAGGTCTTCCTAAATAGTGCGCAGTTTTTGCATCTGAATAATTCCTTATAATCAGATGATTGCTCTGAACCCTTGCTTTGGAAATCCTGTAGGGAGACAATGCTCTAAACTTCTTAGCTTCCTCATGAATTCTACCTGAGACTTATTTATAGATTGAAGAGGGAAAAAGAGTTTAGTCCATTCTAATTCCATTAATGTGAATGTCATTCCCTCAGGAATGAATATGGCCCATTATTGATTTTTTAAAACTTTTGTTAAAGAAGCAAAATGTAAAGTTACTAGCTCTTTCACTCTTACATCCATCTTGATTTTTCTTTAAAGTAATATAGAAGGAGGTTAGATCTTAATTATCTAGATGGTTAGTGCCAGAAGTAATGCGTAATAATATTATGCAAAGTTCCTTAATGATGCTRTTCTGTAGTTGTTTGGATGTTCTCCCAGTCATGTAAGTTTCTTCTACTGTTTTTAAAGGAAACACATTGCCAAAACCTGAAATAATTTTTTTCAGAGCAAAGTGCCACTTGGAGAAGTACATAGAATCACAAACTGCCACATAAAATGAGTCATCCATGGTTTATATCAACAGGAGCTGGCAGATACAGTATGTAAACTAGTTTATGAAAATGTATGAGCGTGTTGGAGGGTGCTCTCCTGGGAGTATTATCGGTTAATTTTTTTTTTTTTTCATTAATAGCATTCTGCTGGAAGGTGTAATGGATGTTGATGCAATATCTCCTGTCTCTTCCATTCCGACAGGTATTGAGAGAGTGCAAAGACCAGAGGCAAAATGTTTCACCTCCCCTTTTTCCTCCTGTCAGAAGTGTTTTCCTCTGAACCTTACGCACACAAAGGAAATCAATGCAGAAACATCATGTGAAAGGCTGAAGAAACCTTTGCAGATTTGCACAGTAGGAGAGGGCTGCAAAGGACCAGATTTCATTTTCTTACACACAGTGGGGTAAATGCACTGCCACATGCTAAATGTAAAACTTTCTGTGGAAAAATAGTTCTACAAAAGTAGTGTTTACCAGTCAGCTCTAGTTCAAATATTGGGTGGTCTGAAGATGTTGTTCTCATCAGTCTTTAGATAAAGGCAGAGCAACAGTAAACCTTCATTTTATATTTTCTGAGAATAGGTTTCATGCTTATTTCATTCTGRATGATAGCTAGGATGATAGCTAGGAGGCAAGTTCAGCCTTTCACTTCTTGCATGCAGTTACCAGCACACATACCTATATGTATGTGTGTGTCTATGTGTCTGTTACATATATTATTGACATCCAAGAAGCCCTTCACCATTCAACAGGCCCACAGCATGAGAAATAAACAGCATTTTGATGTGTTTGCTGTCTTCTGTCTAATAAAGAAAACCTGTTTTCTATCATGCCAGAGGAATTGAGAAAGGGTCTTAGGCCAAGAAAGTCCTATTTCTTTATGAAAATTAGTGGCATCTTATGTAACTCACAGAGAGTTTCAAAAGTTTCTATGAATATGGAAAACATATATTGAAACACCACCTTATGTCATTGTGGTTTCAGTTTGTTTTGTTCGTTTTTCTTATGTGGGAAATTGGTATTAAATATTATTTTAGAAATAGGAAACCAATATTGATGTAAGAGGGATTATGTGCTTTAATCATTCCTATTTAATGAATGATAAAACCAAAGGGGGTTATTTTTGAAGATATGAGTGTTTGGCACCCTTTGGAGTTCTGATATTGTCATTAGAGGTAGGAATGTCGTAYTAGCACTATACAAAGCGATAATTAGTTCCGACTTGATGTATCATAAATGGTTTGGTTATCTTGTTCAAGGAAAATAAATTGAAGCTAGAACTCTAGAGCCACCTTGGATTCAAAAATATCATTATGGTGATTGGCAGAAACAGAGAGGAGACAAAATAAGCTGGCTTTAACAAAGACTAAATAGGATATCTTTGGTCTATATGAATATATCACATGGTAGATGTTTAAACTAAGGAAAAACTTGTAGACACAACAAATGAGCATCATTTTAAGTCGGAAATTAAAAGGACATTTATAGAAATCAGAGGAATGAAGGTCTAGAATACCTTGAGCAAATCTATAGGCAGTGTGGGGCTAAAAACTAGTTGATTTTAAAACACAATTCCACATATTCTGAAGATGATTTTATTAGATATTTATATATAAGTAAAATAAGTAAAATACTCAATTGACTACTGAATACATTTTTTTTTTCTTGTATGAAGGTTTTTAGACATCTAACAGGTGATTTTTTTTTTTATTTACCGTCTGCAAAGGCATTCCCTATATCCACATATTACAGAGGTAGACAGTGATGCTATATGACTGAAATGAAGCAGCAATACAGTTTAGAACTGTCTTTAATGTCTGTTTTATTTTGAAGCATTTATTTTTCCATTTTTACAGAATACATAGTCTTCTATGTCAGGGAGGTCACTGTCAAAATCAGTCTAGGATTGCTCGTTAAACGTTCATTCCAAATCTGCTCTATTTTTCCCTATGTATAACCCTTCTAAATTCAAGGATTTCTAATGAATCATGAATACCATATTATCTTAAAATAAAAATGTGGTTTAATCATTTTTTAAAAACTTATTCCATACAACTTGATTCTGAGATCAATTTCATCTCATTTTTTGTACTGGCAGAGTTTTCAAAGTGTAATTTTTTAATGACCTTTTACTTTCATGACGAAAGTTAATCTGAATCACAGAGACAAGCTAATTGCAAAGAAACTTGCAGATACCTTTGATCTGAAATGCAATGTATTATTAATAATAATCCTTTTCCCCTCATTAACAGGATAAAATTGAGCATATTGCATATAATTGAACATTCATTTTCAGGACCAATACTATATATTGGCTCTTTGATTAAAGTTTGCTTGTTTTCTTTTTAACTCATTGACCAAGAAAAAAACAAAGATAGAAATGAAGAAGCTAAAAAGATAATTTTCTTTAAATTAAAAGACAAGATGTTAATGGTCTCAACTAAATGTTCTCAGCAGGGAGCTTTGTAGCCAGAATTTTCATTACTGAAGCAGCATTTTTAATATTCAGGAAACTAGGGTAAGTGAATAAGCCAACACTGCAGAAACAACTTCAGAGTGGTTCTTGGTCAATAATATGCATCCCAGCAGTTATTTACTGCCACAAGTGCCTATCAGATAGTCTTTCTTCCCTCTTTATTTTCTAATAATCTGGAGCACAATTTTCACACCAAATTCTAAATTTTTAAAATTGATGAGCTTGGAACTATTTCCATATCTCAGCTGTGCCAGTCTTGACTAGCTATTGCCTGGAAAGCATCTAGGGGCTGTTGACAAGGACGAGTATGCATGTCTGGCCCTGATGAGAATTTGGTCAGTGCATAATTTCACATGCTGGGGTTGCTACCACATATTCTGGCAGCCATTGACTCCTCACAAGGTCTTCTGCAGTGTTCTCACTACATGGTCTTTGTGGAATAGACCACTTCAACTACTACTATTTCATTTTATATCAGTAGTCTTTTTTTTTTTTTTTTTTTTTTTTTTGATTGAGAGGTGATTTGTATTGGTTTTTTCCTTTCAAAAGTGATGACTCTGATATGTAGCAAAATCTCTGGAGACATGAAAATTATAAGTTCTTCTGGGGCTCAGCTGCAATCCTACAGATAGCATGCATCCTTTATTTAAATCTAATATTTTCATAGTAAATCTGAGTCATCATCAACTGTTTTAAACTGATTTGAACCAAATTCCTAAAATTCAATCTTGTTTTTAATGTTTAAGCAATATTTTGAGTAAGGTCWGTTTTATACATCAGAAAGTACAGTCAGCTTTTCATTAAATGAGGTAGAGAGGGACGATATTACAGAACCACGTGTTTACATTCTTTTGGGACAATGTGTTTCACTCTACAGATCTATGAGATTTAAATTGCAGACTCAGTGAAAGGATCATCCCTTTTTTAGCACTCCAGAAAATCACATTTTTATCCATTTTAAATTGATGTTCCAGACTAGTAAACCTGAATTTGTCCTTTCATTTGGAACCACCAATCTGCCCTTTTAATCCAATGGTAAAGTGGCAGGTTTAGAGGTCTTTGCRTCTGTGCTCTTTTGTTACTTTCAATAAGTGTCCAGTATGATGCAGTGATTCTGTCTCCATTGTCTAAATTGGTCAATTGACTTTTGTTGCTGTATCACAACCTTTTCTAACAAAAGGAGCAAAACTTTCCACTTCTAAGTTTTCCCATTTGTGTCTCTCTCCAGACTTACTAGCTTCATCCTTTTTATGGCTCAGGCTTTCTCAGTCAAGTGAATAATTGCAAATCTTTTCTCATCTTCTGCTGAAGTAAGAGATGCACTCTGTATATGTCTCAGATATTTTTGTCAATCAGGCAGTTTTTGATCTTGAAAATCAACTTTTCAATCATTTCAATAAATGAATTTCAGGAGAGAGAAAAAAAAAAAAAAGACTCAAAATCAAGATTAAAGAATCTAGGGCTTCTAAACCAATCCAGTACAAAGCTATTTCTGGAGGAGCTTGATGTAGGTCAGGTCTTCTTTTGAACTCAGTCAACTTCAGAGAGGAGCTCAGAAGTGCTGAGTGCAATAGAGACTTTTGGTAAATCTTCTTCATAAACAAATTCACCACACACACATAYGCCCACAACTATTAATGAAATAAACAAGATATGCCTGTTTTAAATGTTATATCCACAGGTTTTTCTCTGTATTTAAAACTGGACTGGAATATCCAGAATATATAACAATTAATTTTGGCAAAGAAGAAATGTTGTTGAATAGGATTTCGTGCTATGTTCTTTCCACCTTCTGCATCATCTTAGTTCCTGGTTGGCATATTGACTTATTTAATTTTCTCTAAAGAAAGCATAATGCACGTCCTAAAAAGACTAGATCAAAATGAATATTAACTGATCATATAGCTAATGCTTTAAATTTATAAATAAAGTTAAATTAGTGTTTGAAATTTAAACTTTTGCCAACTTCATTAGAGTGTKACTATGCTTTATATAGCTCAAGGTAGCTACAGCAGCAACTTGTTAGTTTAATAAAATCTATGCATTTTCAGAGCAACACAAAACTTTTGAAAATGTGCATTCCGTATTACTTCAACTCATGACTCTGAAATTAAGTAGATTAGCTCAACATTGTTTTTGAAAATTGAAATTTGGTATTATTTAGGTTTTTTTTTTTCTTTTTCCTTCCCTCTAATTCTCTAATTTTCTGAGTCTTCAGTAACTGGAGGTTAATACATAGAAAGATCTTCAGTTTTGCGTGGCTGCTCTCTTAGGGCTCTTTATGGTTGCACCACATTGATCTGTGGATGAAGGCTCTGCTAGTCCACTTCCAGAGTTTAAATCTGGAACATGGTTGAAACATGAAACAAATTACACCTCTTGTCTGGGCTATATTGGGCCATATTTCCAGGTGTTCTCCACTTCATTGGAAAACAGGATACATAGGGAAGTCAGTAAGAATTGTGATACAGATGAGGCACATCTGGCCTTAGAAGTGTTTCAGAACCTCAACTCTGAGCCATTTGAAATTATGCTATTGAGAACAAAGGGAGATAAAACTTTCATAAAACTCTTTCCCACCTCTTATATAAGGCCATTAAGAAATGTAAAATAGAATAGATGTTTTGATCTCAATAGATGTTGTATGTTCAGTAGATGTTGAATAGATGTTTTGGAAACAGAATTGTATAATTACGTTTTAAACTTTTATATATATATGTAGAGAGAGATATTATAGAAGGACTTGCAAACTACTGCTTATAGGTAAGGCATGGGTATGGAAACTGTGCTTTTGTAGGAGCTGGGATGCTCAACTGAGATGACAAAGTGGAAACTAGATATACTACTTTCACCATGCAGTGGCATGAAGTAGTAATTTATATAATGAAATTTACAGCATTTTTAAATGTATGTTCATTCTGGGTTAAACAGGTTTGTTTTATTCATGTCATTGCAAAGCAGAGTTTAAGCCTTATCTTGAAATTCTGATTTTCATGGCTATTTGATCACCATATAACATTCATACTTAAAAAAAGAGTGACATATATGGCAAAAAAAGTCACTACCTTCCTTAAAGAGTGCTGAAGAATCACTTGGCTTCAAATACTGCCAAAGATGGCATCTCTGTGGCGTTAGTCTTGGTGCTACTTTAAGCACTGGACTTGTCTAGTTATTTGGCCTGGGTCTGATATTTTTCTTTACCTTCTGTAAAACAAAGTTTAGTGCTATCTTCCTTTTGAAGTCTTCCAGATCTGCTATGATTCTCATTGAGCAAAGAAACAATCCCTCTGGAAATCCTCAACCTGCAAGGAATATTATATGAGCACTTCTTGTAATAACCTGAAGGAGTGGTTCTTTACTTACTCCTTCTGCTCTGTACAGTCACKCAATGACTATTCTTCATCATTCTCCAGTTGCTCATTTTCCTTCATGTAGTCCAGCTGCAGTTTACAAGAATAGATAAAGCATATTTCTTCACTCCCTTTTCACAGCACATACCATGGTAACTATTCATTCGATCACATTCTCCATAGATTTAATTATATATAACCCCCAGGATTTGTTCTTTGTGGAGATGAGCTATGTCCACTTAATTAAATACAATTAGGTTCTACTCCTGATTGAGAAATCAAAGATACAGGAAAGCAGGATAAAACATATTTCATATAAAATGAGAGTTAAGAGTTTTGCCCATAGCAAAGGATTGTTTCTGTGGAAGGTCTTTAGAGTTTTGCCTGTATTGAAAAAAGTTCGTGACAGTCAGATTTCAGCCTTATGAAGAAACGTGTTTCCCCCTCTAAAAGCACTGATCTCATTTGCCAATTATTTTTGGCTGACTCTGACTATTCTTAGACCAGACTTTAATACTCAAAGATGGTTCAAATGTCTGCTTACAGCCACATCTATAATTATATGCATTAATGAACAGCAATATAGTCTTTTAAATATGACAAGAATATTATCTAAAGTTGGAAGATAGTGATGAGAATATTTTTAGTTATGGTTTTGAATAAGCCTGGAGTTGTCTTTTTGGAGCAGTAAAACATGATCTTTTCCCAGAACTGTGTGTGGACCACTATCACCTGGTATTTGCAAAGTTCTGTAAACCCCATAGGCATAATATAAGAGGTATTCTGCTTCTGTTAATTCCGTTCTCTGAGGTCTCTTCTGAACTCCCACTGGTTTGCAGACTATGGTCTGGGAGCTGATGGTCTAATAGAATAAAGTACTTTTAAAGTATTTATCGGTATGGAAGGTGACTGTTTTCTTGGGAACTGTGAGCCTGAACTTCTGCATGCAGACTTTACAGCAACTTTAAAGAAGATTGGAGACTGTATAAAATTTGAAGATCTACAGATAACTATATACTTAGATAAACTATTGTTATAAAAGGGGATGTAAGATCAGCCTTCTGATTTTAAAACTTAAATATTACCTATTTAACATTTTTCTGAAAAAAACCCTACATGTTAGCAATTTCTTTTTCAGAAAAATATTACAGGATTTGAGTATTATATTACATCTATAATGCACAGATTAAAAAGTCAAAAATTTAGCAGCTGTTTTTTGACAAGCATGCTGTAACAACTGTCAGACATGACATTACATGGCAGTTCTGATTGGACAATGACAGGTGATCAGATTAAATTAGTTTA
The DNA here is from genome assembly GCA_003342815.1 of Eudromia elegans. Classification (NCBI taxonomy): domain Eukaryota; kingdom Metazoa; phylum Chordata; class Aves; order Tinamiformes; family Tinamidae; genus Eudromia; species Eudromia elegans. The sequence continues at coordinate 94,879 of PTEX01000141.1, read as the reverse complement.
AGAACTGGTGATTAAAGCTTACCTAGTTTACTTTGATGTTGTAAAGACATGACTGATAATAGAAAATACTGGACAGATTTGCAGTACATTTTGAAAATATATTAAAAACAGTTCTTGTGCGTGTATATTCTATTGCAACTTTAGAAAAGTCTTTTTCTTGTTAAGTAATACTCCTATGCTTTTTTTTTTAATGTTATTTTAAATTGGGCAACAAAGCTGRTTGGAAACTTTTAACAGAAATTGTCATCTTTGTTTAAATTCTCTGCAGGAAAATTGGTCTTTCAGACCCATTTAAAAAAGAACCACTTTAGATACAAATCTATTTAAATGTCTGGGATTTTTGTGCATTTTGTAGAGTTTTCCATGGTGTATTTTCAAATATAGAATATCTCCAGTTCGAATAAACAAACTTGAGGCATGAATGGTCCCACTTGCTGTATTGTAACTAAGGACCACAACCATCCCCATCTGGACCTGTTGGCTGAGGGGTGACTGTGGTCCATTCTCCTGGTGGCCCTCAAAGGAGGGAAGAAAGGAAGTCTTTTTAGTGAGTGCAGACAGATATCYCAGCATGACGTACCACTTCAAATCAGACTGACACACTGGCTCCCTGTGAAACTACTTTGATTAGCTAAAACTTTCCTGGCCTTCCTCATCAGATCCATTTTGAGCTGTCAGATTTTTCATTTCACTGGGAGAAGAATACACAGCAACTTCAGACGGAGGTGTTTCATGGCCTTTGATGCTGTTAACGGCCTTCTGCCTGGGATTCTGTGGCCTTCCTCTCACTCACAGCTCTGTGCCCCGCCATCTGAGCTGTGTTCAAAGCCTCCATGACAATATTTCCCCCTCATTATTGCCATACTATTGTTCTCACATTGCTGTTATGGTCTTGCACCTGTAAACCCCAGCAGTGTTTTTATGACAAGTTCTCATGGAAAGTGATTGCCACCACTGTGAGACTCATCTCTTCTTGCCCACTGCTTTCCTTGGCTTTGCTTGGAGTGCATAGCTGTTTGGGGACMCAGTAATTTGCAAGCACAGAGCTTAACAAGTAAACAGACTGCTGTACTTGTGGCTGGTCAAAGCCCACTCCAGTCAGTGCTAGTGGCACTGCAAGAGGAACAACCAGCTGTGTCTTTGAGTGAGTCCTAAAGAAAGCTATTTAGTTACTATGGGAAAAGTATTGCATGGGGGCACAGCTGCTGATCTGGAGCAAAAGTCTGGAGGTGGATGCTCATACAGAGACCTCTCATCCCTTCCCCTCCTGAATGGTTCTGGGGAGTATCCCCCTTTCCCCTTCCCCTTTCTTTTTCCCTTCTTCTCCAAAAAATGACAGTGACTTGCACTGTTAGAGCTGATACACACCATCAGCCATGGAGCCAACTAAATTTTTTGTGTGAGCATGAACCTGCCACAGCATCATTTTTGTGCAGCAGTAGTGTCAAGAAAAGTTCTAATTCAAAGCTCTCTGTTTTTATCAGAAATTAAATTAGGGTCTGCTGAAGAGTATACTTCCTACATTAGCTCTTAGGAAATAAAATACATTTGCTTTAAGCAGGAAGTTTTCTGTCATTCACATCCTAATGATGACAAAAGTATACTTTTTATGAGAGGCCAGAAAACATCTGGTGGGGATGAATACTAATAGAGACTCGGAAGAACCTGCAGTATTACGAACATATACATTCAGGAGGAAAAAAATGGAATAGCARACAGCAATCAGTGACACTGATCTTGTTCAATGAAAGTTTAATTTACATTGCAAAGACTTTTCTATCAGGAAAGATAGACAATCTTGAGATGTAGTAGAGAAACATTAATTCAAACAAGGATGAGAAATGGTGTGAATTTCAGTTTTACTTTTTTTTTTTTCTTCTCTATCTTCCACTCCCCTCCCACACTCTCCCTCTCCATTTTTTTACTTTGCCAAAATTCAGCGCCTTCACTGAGACTTCTGGCTCCCAGACTAGTCTCCCACCATGTAAACACTTACTGATGCCCCTGTTTCACTGCACTTTTCATGGTGAAAATCAATGACAGTACTGAGGGAAGGCAAATGGAAAGTGCCTCTCTCTCTTCTGTCCCTTCTATCTTATATGCTATGCTTTTGTGTAGCAGAGTTTTTCCTCTGCCCTTTGTGCCCCTTAACACTGATTGACAACTAAAATTTTACCACAGAAGGTGAAAGAAACTTTGAAGTAAACCAAAATTGCATTTTTTTCACAAAGGAAAGCAAGTGAAATACTACACATAGTTAGACAATCTGATTCCTGTTGAAATAAAAGAATTACCCTGCAGGATGGGAGAATATCTTGAAGTCAAAATGCTGTGGAATAAGAAATGCTTTCGTGTCTGGTGTAATCATGAGCAAGGTCATCATGGTAGTCGGTGCTTCCACCCCACTGTGACACCACATGATGGTGAAGGTTAAAGGAGAACTTCGACACCCTCAGATGGAGTCTTCTAGAAACAATTCAATTTTTCTATTTTTTTCCTTTCAACATCTTTAACTTGGAAATCTATGTTCTTCTGGATGTCTAATGACAGTACAGGTTTGCATCTTTTAACTTTCTTTCACCTTAAATTTCTATTTCATAATAAGTTTGTTTTATATATGTATATATATAAAATAAATGTATCAATATATACATACATATATAGCTGTATTTGGTGGAATGTTGTCAAACACCTTGTTCAAGCACCTAGGCTTGTGCTCAGTTTCCATTGACTTAACATTATACATATGGTACAAAAACGTAAAAAGGATCTAAAATATTTATTTTTCATCCATGAATGAATGAACTATGTATGACCATTACAGCTAAAATCACTTCAGACTGAGCAGTGGATGATATCAACAAATAGAGCTCTAATACAATTAACTCTCATGAGGAAACGCTAGGGAACAAACTCATATCCAGACTATTTCAGAAAATTTGAGGTCCTGAGAAATGCTGTGTACGTGTGGGAGATTGCAGCTCCCTTTATGGAATGTGGAGAAGAGACAGTGACTACACTGATTTGGACCCTGCATATTTTATCTCCATATATGTTAATATTATTAAATSCCATTTAATTGTCTTTAAACTAGTAATGCCATAGCTTATCAGTGTATTTGTATTATTCTGTAAATTCCTTGCATAAAAATCAATTCTCAATAAAAATTTGAACAACATTTTCTCCTCACTACTCAGGTTGAGAAAAAAACACTGTAAACCTGCAGGTCATTTATCTTATTAATAGAGACTATTCCCTGGAGTGATACAAATGTCTTAATAAATTGCAAATGCATATAGTTTAGTTAAATAAAATATTTCCAGTGTGCAATAATCTAGCTGTAAACAGTATCTCATTCTTATAAATCAACCCTAAAATTCATGGCACTTTCATTAATGTGCTTATAATAAATATAGTACGGGAGACATAAACACATTAATAATAGACGTTAGACTTAATAGCTTTTGCCCTTGGAAATTCTTATCTAGCTCCTACAAAAGTCAATGGAAAGCTTGCAATTGAATGCATTTGAAGAAAACTTAGACCAATGTTTCAGCAAATGCGTTCAACACCAAGGAGTTAAAATGTTGAACTACTGCTCTTCCTATTCTCCATTGTCATTTGTTTCAATATTGTGACAGGTCAGTTCTCATTGCAGTTCTCAATGCTTAATAAAAAGAGCAGCTTAATAAAAATACAGTCTCTAAGCTAAAGAAGGACCTTTTCAAAATAAACAGTAAGACATTATTTCTTCAATGTGCTTCAGAGCAATATACTAAATAACTGTTGGAAAATGTTGACATTAAATGACTTTGCAAAATGTAAAACAGCTGTATTGTTGTGTGCCTGGTTCAAGTAAATTAATCAGATTTATTCTAGCACAAGTTCTGAATTATTTTTATTTAATCTTCTATGAAAGCTTAAAGCTTCCTTTCTGCAAACAGAATTTTTAAGGATTATAATAACCTTACTCACACACACATGCTCACTATATGATTTAGCAGAATGTACTCAGAATTTTTATAAGGGTATTGAATAGCTTCCRGCATTTATTTCTATAACATTCTGCTTTTTGTAAAGACTTTTAAGAACATTTCTTAATAGGAATGTGTACAATTAGACAAGGTGGATTAAAAGTTATAGTAGTTAAGAACTACTTAGATGTTCAGTAAGTGCTGAAGTATTTTACTAAAATTGCATGGAAATTGCTGCCATTACCATGTCTTCATCAAGTCTACTAAGGGACATTTTAATCACATCTGCTTTTCTCTTCATAAAGGGTTATTGCGACCAGCAGCAATGTGACAAGGAGAACTTTCAAAAAGAAAATGAGTTATTTTTGAAAAGAAAATGAGAGCTGATGGGAACCCGAATAAAAGGCAACCAGAAGTTTTTCCCTGGAGGAAATCAGAGGAGCAAATAGAAACTGAAGACCTGACTCTAAACTCTTGTCAACTCTAAATCAAATTTTTTTTTGCACCACATTTATGTTTATCTTGCCCTCTGGAAGCAGACAGAAAGATACACTTAGATTTCAGTGGTAACTGCCTGAAGTAAGGAAGCAGACAGTATGATAACATTCTTTTTCATATCTCAGTGACCTTGAATAAGATGATAGAGTATATAAATATAATGTAAATTTATTCCAGTGTCTGACACCTACTAACTCAAGTTTACTGGAGGAAGGGGGAATCATGTAAAAGAATACCCTTTACTATCACAAAGTGACAAAGAGAAATATGTTGAAGGAAGCACAACTGAGGAATTCTGGTGTCAAGTATGAAATAATAATATCAGCAATAGAATTGGAAGCTAACAAAAAGGACATAGATATTGCAATATTTCAGCAGAAATATAAATAGCTTTKCATATGATTTCAACATATGCCAGAGATCTTTTCCTGCAGAAAGCAATATCTGCTAATTTTTACAAGTGTGTACTTGTTTTAGTAACCTCAAGCACTGTCAAAAATGAACTTTAGCACCAAAATGGTGCTAAATCTTTATCAGAACATACTAGTAAACCTCYGTTGTGTGATTATGTAAACAACAGAAAAAAGGCATAGACTTGAGGGAGAAATCGTGATCATTTCTAGTGAGTCAGGACGCAGGAGTAAAATACCTGGGAGAATTGGTACTGGTAACAAAAAAAAGAAATGTCATAAAAAGAAGTTACATTGTTCCCTGCATAAACATTTTAAGCTCAGATTTGAACTGTGTAGGATTGTTTTCATAAACCCGTGACAAAACCAGAAGCTGAGCTTCTTTGACTTTGTATTTCTATAATAAGGGACTTGTACAATATTGCTTCTATTTGTTCTTCTCTTTAAAGATGTTAAGTTTTTGCATGACTTAATGGAAGCAAAATGGAATTGTAGAAAATTCCAGATGTGCTACCTGCTGTGGAGAGAAAATGCTCTTCCATGTCATTAACCTTATTGTTTTAATTATCATTATTTTCCCTTCACTTTCCTGGAGTTGTTAAAGTGATGCCAGGAGTAATTTTCCAATCTCTTTACAGGTGACCTAGGTTTATGATAGAAAATATATTCAATTATCACCTTTTATATGAATTGTACAGGAACCAAGTGAATTTGAATGCTAACATGAAAAACATGCTGCTGCAGGAATAGACAAGCTCTAAAATGAAGTCATGTCACATGCGAATATTGATAGTGTTCCTGAAAGATCTTGTTGAACCTCATATTATCAAATAAGACAAGCAGTAGTTCCCTGCATTATTAAGGGCATAAGAAAAATGAAARAGAGCAGTTGGAAATACTGTAGAGTTTACGGTATAAGGAAAGAGAGGTGACATTATCAGGAAATATTGATGTTAAATCTCTATGGTTGCTATGTGTACAGTGTGCATTTCTCCACTACAGGCTTTGCTATTCTGTTGTTGCTATGGGGTCTATTGAGTGGAATATGGAGATGAAGGTTTGATGCCCTTGAGTGGTATTAGAATAACCGAGAGAGAAAWAATATATTGCATGGTCATTTCTGAGGATGTTTCTGAATTGAATTGTTCTTTACACAGGTTTGGAAAGAAAAATATTTGTTAGAAGAAATATAGACCGAAAGTGTATATCAAATGAATTTACCCAATATAGAGAAAACCCTGTCTCTAGAAAAATTCTTCTATCTAGCTGGGAGAATAGATTGGTTATCTCTGCAGCTATTTCATATGTGTCTTCCTCAATACCATGAATTGCTATGCATATCATCTCTATATAAAATGGTTAAATTAAGAAGGAAAATAATTCTGTTACACCAAGTAAATTTATTTAAAAAGCAATGATTTTGTTTGCTTGTTTGTTTTAATTCAGAAAATAGCTTATTAATGTTGMTCTAGATTTAAATCTTATGAATATGAAGTCAAATCTAGAAACTAATTTACTGACTGAACTGACCCTGATATACTGCTGCTCCTTCCCTACTTCTAGATCCCTATGAGAACATATCATTTCAATACATTGTACTCATAGYGTGTAAATACTTTTGCAGAAAATGGAAATGGACATTAGTGTTTGTGCATAAAATATCAATGAATGTGTTTGTAATACTATTGCCTATTAGGAAAGACTGAAAAAATAACAAAAATTATCACATACTTAGGAAAAGATGTCCCTCATAATGAAAATGTCCACATGGAAACAGTAGTCTATACTCAGAATCTTTTAGACAGCAATGAAAAATGTAAGAATAGGGTAAGTGTATATCAATACTTTCCCATAACACTTTCTTGGTCTTTAATTCAGTGACTTCCTGCTTAGTATCAATATCTTTGCATATTATTTTCCCATTTTTTTTCCCATAAATTTCTGAAACAAAGAAGAATTTTAATGTCCACAGCCCTTGGAGGCTAGGAGTTACAAACATCTGCAAAAAATTTTCCTTTTTTTAATTTAATTTTTTTCCCCAGAAGAGAATTTGAGTCTAGTCTGTTGTTTGTTGCAATTGAGATATTACATACTTTTGATCATATTTTTTTAATCTTATCATTGCTAGAACTGTACGGCCTTTCMGATGCAAGTGGAACATTGATCTGTATGGTATTCTAATAATGTTCTCTCTTTTCTTCTCTCATGTTCTAATACCTTCTAATGCTTATTTTTCTTTTTGACTGCTGGTAGACTCTAAAGAAGGTTTTTCATCTGACCTTTAATTTACAATGCCAATAACTCAGTGGTTATAATCTACTAAGGATCTGATAATAAAAGTGCAAAGTAGGAAATTTTGTTCCTCACATGCATCTCTACATCTTTTGTTCCTCACATGCATCTCTACATTGATTTTCATATGCTCTTTCATTGTATTGAGTCATCGGTATCATAAAGACTTTCTGCCTTTTTTTCACAGTTAGCCAATATCTTTTCAAACTCTGTCATCTCACTACTCTTCCTTTCTAGATCATTTATGACAATATGAAAAGCACTGCCCTTAGCAAAGCTATGTTCTTCTGGTATCTGCCATACACTGTGAAAAATTGCTACTTAATCCCATTCTTTTTTACTCTCTGCTTTTTTTCACATCAGAACTTTCCTCCTTTTCCACTGGCTAACTAACCTTTTTAAATACCTGCTGAGGTATGTAGTGTGAGGGATACTGTTGAGTATTTGCTGGGATCTCCGTAGAAGCCAGACCCTTGAACGCTCACTGCTGCTTCAGACCGCATACCTCTATAAGTTGTGAGGCATGGCTTCCTTTTACGAAGCCCACACCATCTTTATAAAGGTGGTAATRTTATGATCATATCTTCCACTCTTCATAACAACTTCTATTCTTTATAACAACAGGCATTAGTTTAGCATCTAACTTAGTTTGCCATAGTTTACCTGTCTTCTACAATCACTTCTAAATGTTGTCRTATAAGCCAAATCATACTCTCCTTTTCCTCTTTACTCTTGGTATTTCAATTCAGAGGGATTCTATGTTACTTGTTGACATGATGGTTATGTTATCTTGTTATAATATATGACTGAGATAATAAAATGTATTATCTAATATATACTATATGCATGCTTTCTTTAATATCTATCATTGCTTCTGTAATAGCCTTACCTGTTGTATTTTTCAAGCTATGCTTGTACCTTGATATTCCTGTTTTGCAGTTACTATCAATATCTTGATGGGAGGATCGTAGTTCCTCCAATTTATTTCTTAAACTTCTAGTTTTTGTGCAGAAGCATACAGTCTCAACAACTCCTGTCCTATCTTTTCCTTTTGAATCAAAGAAATGTTCATCTGGCCAAGCGACTTGGAACAAGTGTGTCAAAGCCTTGTCTATATTACCAAATTCTTTTTATTTCAGGCCATAGTCAGGCAAAYTCTTTAATGTCTGTAACTTTCAACAGGTAGGTAATGCCAAGTGGGCTTAGATGACTCTTTGAAGTGTCTTATGTATTTGTCAGACAAGGACAGTTGTACCTTGTTCCCTGCTGTGAAATGCAATTAATAATAGTTCCAAACTCACCAGAATTTTATGTCACAGTAAATGAATGAATGTTTAATGCACTCAGATTCTACAATAAGATCCTCTCACCTTCAGGCTGCAAATAACCTGACTTGAAAAATATCATTTGTTAATTAATTAAAATTATGCTTCCCTCAGGAAATTTGTACAATAAGTCTTCCTTGATGCCATTGTGTAGCAAGAAGTGCCAATCTTGTGCATATAATTTTTGACTTCACTAAAAGGAAAAATCATCAAGTACATGGTCAGACTGAGTAATTTTCAAGACATTTCTAGAAGCAAGTGTCCACTATATTGACTCTCTTAAATAAATTTRGAAGATATAAATAAGCTGTTTTATTTTTTTAACATTGTATTGTATCTATAGAGTATACAAAACTCAATAAACACTGTATAATGAAGTTTTTGCTACCAGTTATCTTACTGAAATACCAAGAATACGGGCTGCAATTTTTTAAGACTATATTTTCTTTAACATCCACAGCTGTTTGGTCTATGGGAGATTTATGCTTCATTGTGAAAACCATGAACATTCTCAGTCTTTCTTATGAGAAAGGTAGCAAATACTGGTGAAATTAAATGTCAGAGGTCAGTCCCAAGCCTGCCTTTTTTTTCTTTTTTTTTCCTTTTTCTTTATTTTTTAAATCTGTACTCAACTAATCAAAAGCTTGAATCTGCACTAGAGATACATGAGCTAAAAGTTGGAATAAAAAAGGAATTTGAAATGTAATTTTAACCTGTTCAGATCCCATGGTTTACAATAGAACCTCTTCAGATACTCAATATTTTAGATGTTGAAATATTCTTTTATAAAACTTTTTGAAGTTTAGATAAAAGATTCTCTCCCAAGTTTCAGGCTTTCTTCTTTTAATGAACTATGAAATATTGGATATTTTACAAAGTACATTCTTTTTATAAATTATAACAATGAAAGTCCTTTCTTTCCAGAAAAACAGTAATTTATAGCCATTTTATAAGAAAATATGATCAGAAGTTTTACTATTTGAGCTAAATTCAGCACAGAAATTGTTAATTCTATTGCATTAAGCACAGATGCACCTAATTTTGAAGACTGCAGACATTTGATCAAGTATGTTCAAGAATGATTAACTCTTACTGAACCTGGAAGTTGGTTCTAGGAAGATCAAAAGGAATAGTCTATATAATCAGAACAGAGTAGGTGGGCGTGCCCTAATTAGTCCAGCATGATACGGAGAGACCTGATTGTTGTGTATCAGTACATTCATGCATGGTAGGATGTAAGGCAAAGCCCAGGGAAGAATAGCAGAACCATGTTAGCATGCAAACAGATGAACTGATCATAAATAACTTCTGTTTGGACATCAGAAGAAAAATCCTGAAAAGTAAGACAGCAGGTTTCTGATGGCTTAATCATATCAGCAGGATATGGTGAAGAATGATAGCAAAATACACAGTTATTTTGAAGGACCCATAGCACTTCTGAAAGAACTTGTGTATTACAATACTGATCACACAGACAGAGAGAACCTCCTTAGTTCTATATACTGATAGTTTCTTGCAGTTTTTGTTCTTCCACAATCAAGAACAGAAATTAATATTGATCTATAAAGAGATACTGGTAACATACATATTTATTTTTTAACAAAATAATGGCTTTGTTTAGAACAGTAAAGTAATTAATTCCTCTGTAGAAGATGACCCAAATATAATAAAGTGCTGAAACACATGCATTCTTTACAGGAATCATCATAAACTAAGAAAATAAACTTACCAGCCTGAAGCCTCAGATTTCTTAATCCAATTGAAATTCAAGGGTGAAGGGGCACCCAGACCCTTTTTAGAACAAATACTTAAAAATCTGTGAAACACAATTATGATTAGCATCTGTTTGGGCAATAAATTTTACCATCAAATAGAATCATGGGTTAGGAGCATCACTTGATATTGTACCTGAATGTAAACAAGTAGACCTGATATCCCTATGGAGRATTTATTTTTAATAAAGTGGAAACAAATTGAAATGTATACTTTACATGATCCAAGTTCAATATGAATTAGTTATGGTTAAAAAGTGTTACTGAATCCCAGTTTGAACATGCAGGAGTTTTAAGCTATCTTCAGTTTGTTAGCAATAGGCTTTTATCATGTTTCCTTTTGATCTCGTWCTTTTAGCTATTGCAAAAGAAGGCTTTGTATCACTACATAGGCAACACCAATGATCAAAGGACGTTGTCACTCAGAAGTTTCTACTAAAGCTTGAGTGTCGTTTTGGGTCCAGTCCTGTCACCTTTATTTTCATGAGACCACACTGTGACCAATAAGCATTAAAAATAGCTTTATATCAGTAGCTCTTCTGTAAGGCTAGCAATATAACTCAACTGATTGGCTTCCTATTTACATGTTAACAAGGTTTTCTTACAAGGCTCAAGGTCTCCTGTCAAGCGTGTAACTTGGAGCTTCCAACTCCTCTCTTTACCACTAGGTATTGAATGTAAACATTTCCTTTACGTGAGCRGGGAGAAAAGGTTGTTGTTTCTCAAGTTAGATTCCTTTATCCAAAAGATGCAAAGCAAACCTTATTCCTTGGAAATATCCTTGTAGTTATAGGTCAACAATATTACAGTATTACTATATCTTCTGAGTAGCTAAAACTATTCTGTTGCATTCTAATATTTAACAGCATAGAAAAATAARTCCTATGTATTTTCTTCCTCTGGGGAATAGCCTATTCTCAGAAAATGGACTCTGCTGAGAAAAGTCTCTTTAACAGTTCAAGTAATACTATTGGCTTGCACAGCTTCATAATGTGCAATTCTACAGTTTATTTTCTTCATTACTATTTAAGACATTTTCATGTAGTAAATGTGGCATAAAAAGATTAATATTTCATAAACATAATATGTGGAGCAGAGTAGTTAGCCTTTTAAGAATTACTATTTGTGTAAAGGCAAAATAATCATTGCACACCTTAGATTTTTTGCCTTTTTGGACATTAATTTAAGATGCTCAGTGCTCTAGAATAAATGAATGATAGTGTTTATGAAACATAATTAACCTACTGGGCCAGATGTTCTGTTGGTCTGTGTTGACAAAGCCAWACTGAGGCCAAAGGATCACACTAATTTAAAATATTCTGGTCACTAGGGTTGAGATTTATAATTTAAAATGTATTGACTTACATCAACTTGTTCCTGCTCTGAAACAAAAATATCAACCCGTCAAGACGATATGATTTTCTTTATATATCTGGATTGCATCCAGATTTCATTCTGTAAATAACTTACTTAGCAATGCTGAAGCATTAACAGCATTAACAGATCATCCTTTCCTGAGCAATGTTTTCGATAAACCTATCTTCATCCCTGTCACTAGCTTTGTTTCCTGGATGGACCTAAGGTATTCAYTGTAGGTAGTTTTGTCTCTAAATCTGTCTTGTGGGTAGACTTTTCACCTATGTTGCGGGCCTGTGTCCAGTCCTGTCTCCAGCCATGCTTTTGCTCCAGCTGAAAGGATTGGAGACAAGCTACCTGCAGACCACACTTACAGATTAGTTGTGTCATGATTAATAAGAGTGTGATAAGACTATAGTTATATTAGTTGAAAGAAAATAGTGGAAAATAAAGTTTTGTGCTGAAAAAGAAAGTATTAAATGTGCTGAGTTCATATTGCTACACACATTTCAACATTTAAAAGCATTTTACTTTGACATTCAGCTCATAGGGATAGGTAAACCCAGAGACAATTTGCAACTCCTTATGGTGTATTATAARAAGTGAACTCCTTGGTACATGATGAGGACATATAGTGTCATAGAACAACTGAAATTAAAAGCTTTAAATGCTATATCTTCTTATAGGCATAAAAATTATATAATGTGTGTCATCCTATTTCTTGGAAAAAGAAGGATTTAAAGAAACTCATGGAAGATAGAGGAAAGAGCAGTAGAAATCAAAATTGCATAACAGTCTACAGAATGTTTTAAATAATGAAAACAAAATTGTGCAAGTCATATGTAATTGAAAGCCATGATAAACTTAACAAATTCTGATGGTTTCTTATAKTCAATGTCATAGAAATATGTATTAATATTTATAAATTACACCATKTTTTGTTCTTTCATATGCTTTTATCTGCATCAGAATATTTTTCATTTCTGTTGCTTAAAAAAGAAAGACACTACTTGAGGACTGTTTCATAAATCACTTAGCAAGTTTTCAAATGAAAAAATSGTTAAATTTAGCTATGTAAAGACATCATTTAAAGTTAACACATTTAATTTAAATACATAAATATGAAGTTCTAAAAATCTCCTGGATTCTCAAGTTCATTTTCCCTTTCTTTTTTAAGAAATTATCCTAAGCTAAACAAATGTCGGAATATTTTGCATGTTCCTTGCATTAGTCTTCAAGCAGTGCATCATGATTCCTCATTTCAAAGATAATATCATCTTCAGATTTGTTCTATATCTCTTCCAACCACGGAAACTTCATGTAGAGCTAGATTTTTTCTATGTCTTCCTCATTACAGAAATGAGGGGCTTGAGTCTAATGCTAAGGAGTGACTGGATCCAAGTGTAATTAGATGTTAATATCTTTGGCAACCTAACAGCCTTAACTCTGATCCTGGAGGTCCGAGAAAGAATACAGACTAGAAAGTCTTATTGAAAAGGCTGTCCATCCATAGCAACCATATGATTTATTAATATTTTGCTSATATGCACAATGTGTAAGTTGCTTAGGAGTTAAATGTGGACTATAAACAATGCAAATTCTCAATTATCGAGCCTTTTCCAGGTTTTCTGTTGCTATAGCCGAACTATTACAAGTCAGCATGGTCTCCTCAGAAGTCATTTATGGTTTGTGTACACCAGTAAAAATGTTTCTCTGTGAAGTGGATCACTATTCTGTGCAAGCATGAGTATAATGAATATGCCAACAATCACAAAAATGTGTTATTCACAGAAAAATCTATATATAAACTTCCAAGAGTAATTTCCTCTTACTAATAATTCAAAAATTATGATTGTGACTGGCTAGATTAATTGCAAGTTTGTGATTAGCCTTGTTGGTGATTACTATGTATGAGTGATTAGCTTTATTGGTAAAAATACATCTGCTTATTTAAAATGAGAAGCATTCTGAAATACTGTATAAACAATCCTGTCTGCACAGAGTGGGTACAACCCTTCATGCTAAAAATGTAAATAAGGTGGAGCAGAATCACTCTACCGATACAGCAGTGTTCAGSAATATTAATTGTCCACACCCTCTTAGTGTAAATTTCTTGTTGAAATTCTTTAATCAAACATAACTTGGTAAAATACTAAAGTCTCATCTTGCAATTATTTAATGGCATGAAAARAGCTTTGTGATAGCAAAATCAAGGTATGAAATACAATATAAAGGAATGATCATACTGTATAATCTTTCATTTTGCATATGCAACTCAACACATGCTGGGATTAGATAAAACGTAAGAGTACTGTGAAACCATTCATCCTTCAAAATAACTGACAAAGGCACAGTTCTGTTGTGGAAGTGCTTTCATTCTAACCAAAAAATCTCTGCTGCAGTTTTTGGATGTACTGTGGAAGCAGAGGAAGTTCTGTCTTTTATATCTACAGTCACATCCAGTACTTCTGTAAAATGACAAAACATACYACATTCATATCAGAAGGTTTCCCATATCTTTATTTGATAGTAACAAGGATTTTATTGGTGATCTCATGAAGTATCACCTTACATTCATTCTATTATATTCAAACACTGAAAAATAATYAGTCACCTAAATGAGAGATTTTTATGAAATTAGTTTTGTCAATAGGGTAATCCATAAATATTGAAGGAAATGGAAAGACTTTTCCATAATTCCAGGTCTAGCATTTCACATTTTGTGTTTCTGCATGCCCCAGAAAGGACAAAAACACTTTTCTAAAGCAGTGATGCTCTTGACAGATACAAAAGATAGCTTAATCCAAGAGAAGCCAACAGAACTTTTATTGCAACATTTCTTTTCACAGTATCCTCAAACCACTATACATCACTGTCGCTACCACACTCCATTGCCTTCAAATTATCTTCAGGCAATAAGAAGCAGAAGAGCGATTTTAAAGAACGTTGAAAAGTTCTGAAATCTGTACATTCTTAAACTGATGCATTCTGTTGAAGCAATGTGTACTGGATAAATGTCTTCCTAGAGAGACATTGATTTAATTTGAATCATTTAGTTATATTACAGATATTAATGCAGTTATTAATTATATTACTGAGTCTTGACRTTCATGCATTCTTCAACAGCATTTCYCTATATATTTTTAAGAACTTAATGATAAATTTGTTTACATGCATGCATTCATATTCTAAAACAGACCAATATCCAAAGAATCTTGAATGTATGTATTTTTATTATCTTTTAACATATTATTCCTGTTATTACATATTCAATAGATTAATGTGTGTGARAGAGCAAGAGAAAAGGGGCAGTGGGGAGAAGCTTTCTCATCTATTTCATGCATGTGACAATCCTAGCACATTTAATGSACATTCCTATCACTAACTGACAAATTCAGACAAATCTTTTCAAATTGTTTTGGACTGACAGAATATGTCTTTGAAAGCTAAGATATCATGATACAGAAAAGGACCTTATTGTTGGAGACAGAGWGTGCATGAATCTTTCATATCAGGCTTTCACTAGGAGACAGTGATGGACTCCCTGCTGAGATGTTAAAATCCTTTCCTGTAATCTGGCATAGCGAGAGAACAGCAACATATTTCCATCAGGCTGGGCAGGTCCAGCACCCTTCCTCCAAAATCTTTATAGAGCAAAAAAATAGGAAGCTTTTAAAGAGCAAGTTGGGGGAATATGTAAGGTCCATGTTGCATATACAGAATTAGGTGTATGCGTGGAAGTATTTATGTCATACTATTGCAAGCAAAGGAGGGAATATTTAGATAAAATGTGAAGGAGCACTTGGAGTAAGATTTTGTTAGCTGGAGAGGTCTCCAGCTAAAAAAGAGTTCTCTCTTTTTTCCTAGATTATAAGGCTAAGATTTGTAATGCTTCAAGACTAAGGAAACTGGAYTGATGTGAAAAATGAGATGCTTTTCTCCTCCTTTTTCTTCCTCATCTGAGTTTGATAGACTGTCTCTTGTTTTAGAACAGTARAAAGTGGCTTTCCTGACATTGCATGTCCTTAGTTGTAATTTTTTTTCTTTTTTCTTTATTGTCTATGTTTAATATTTTGTGGGAGGGAAAGGTGCTCCTGGGTTTCCAAGAAGAAAGAGGACTGTTGATATTGTGGAAAGAAGGACTGGGATGATAAAGTAGTCAAATACGTATATCCTAATTATGCTGGAAGGGGCTGAGTGTCATCTTCATTGGACATCAGCTTTTGGCTGTGCTTCATGCAGTTGGAACAATGTTAAGTTTATTCAACAAAGTCTATTTTGATATCTGCTGGACAATATGGAATGTGAGACTGGAATGAATTTTCAACAGTTTGATCTCTCACTATCTTGAATTCCCAGGGATTACGAGGCCCTTCTGAAAACCCACTTTCAGTTGAACTGAAAGGAAGTTCAAGGAGCTACCACCATTTAGTGACCAGGTGAGTAAGAATATATGTATTTTGATGTGGGAGTGTGCAGTCCGGAGGCCTGGCTGGCAGCAGATACACCTCCCACTGGGATGACCCACTGGCTCTCTGCCCAACTTCCTCGCTATATATAGCATTGTACCTGCGTAATAAAGTTGGACCTGCGCCATCAACCTTGTCCCCAGAGTCTTCTCTCCATCGCCACCCTCACCAGAGAGCTGGACACCCCACATACTGGCACCTGAACAGGGATGCTCCACATTTTGAAGATTCCGAGATTTCCAGAACATCTCACTAAAACAATGMCTAAGAGTCCTTTCGGTGTGAGAATTGATTTGGGATTGCTTAGGAAATTAGATCGTTCTGGAATATTTGCTTAGGTGGTAGAGTCCTGGCAAGGAAAGTCTTAAAGACTTAGGAAAAAAAAAAAAAMCACACATAGAAAGAAATAGAACATCCCAACAAATGTAAATGCCTCTTTGTGAAACTGAATGCGGGCAACAGGATGAAAGAGCCTGAGTTACTGGTGTAGACTACTCTAATGCTGCAGTACTTCTAGAAAAGACATTTCTAGGAAAATCCTATGAATTTTTAGGAAATTAGGCCTTGCTGTCTCTCTTTACTGCACATATGTTATACTGTGCAGTTGTACCAAAAATGTTTGTAGCTATTGAATTTGTTAATCCACCTTAATCCTTAAATTATATGATCTCCCTATGGTATTGGGTAATAATCATACTCAAATACTGGCATGCTGTTAACTCAAAGGATATTTCTTTCTTTTCGTGTTTCATTTTCCCTAATATCTGTTTTCTGATCTCTAATACTTTACATAATTTTACATTTTAGTTAATTAATACAGTGTTATGTAAGAAAAGTACAAATAGAAAAAAAATGAAGCTGAATGCAAGTACCAGAACTTTTTATATGTTCTCTGTACTCCTTTTTCAATGTTACCTGTTTTCATCTAGCCAGTTATCTTCAAAAAATGAGTTTTGGAGGATTTGTTAACTACATTTTATTCAACCATTAATATTCATTAACAATACTTGCACACTTTTCTCATTTTATTTTTCTTTTTAGGGCTATAGAATTGGAAATGTGCTAATGCATGGATTTCAGGTTAGTCATCTGTTTGCATTCAAAATTTCCAAATTCTGTCCAATATAATACACTTAATAGCATACTTGTATGTAAAATACACAAACTATTAAAAAAAAATTAAGTATTCTGGGTAATGCCATATGTCAGTAYGATGTACAAGTATCAGGTAACAAGTGTGATGTTCATAGAACTACTGACAACTAGAAGTGTTTAAGAGAAATTCATTACATTGGCATCCATTATTTGTAATAAAATAGTTGTAATCATTAGTCCAGTTTACACAGTGTTGATAGCCTTTAGATACAAAATGTGCAGTGGAAAATCATTACGGATTTTCATTTCTCATAAATCATCCAGTTGAAATTTTAAATTAAGCAGGAGGTAGTACTTTTTGGTATAGTACTTTTGTATAGTTTCGTTGTAAATGTGGAACGTATTGATACAGCTCATTGTGTCATTGTGGAAGCCAGAAATATAAATCAGTTATTGGAATAGTGAGAGAATCTCTGGAAGAAGCTAGTGAAAGACTTTTGGCACAGACATGCAGGCATAAGCTCTGTGCCTGTACCACGACTGCTAGAAACTCAGAAGTATAAGCAGAAAAACATTGTTGTATTTCACTGTGCAATGCACTTTCATCAGTCCCCAGCCCTGTCATATGCAGGAAACAGGGAGACCAGACCTCCAACTTGACCTAGTGTAGCCGTTTTCTATGTGGTAATTCACCTTGAAACCCTTGTATTTGTACTTTCCACAAGTCACTCTCACATGGAAAACAGCATATGTAAAAGAGCTGTGTATCAGGAARAGAAAATAAGATACAGCAAAGACTTTGAGGTGATGTTGATTTCATGGTAATATAAATCAGTAGCACTGCAACAACAAAGAAATGATAAATAGGGCACAATCACACTGACTTTTTTTGTTCGCTTGAGGATTTGATGGCTTTTTTTGGGGGAGGGGGTTGTTTTGTTTTGCTTTGCTTTGCTTTGCTTTTTAGTGTGGGCCATATGAAAGAAACGTCCTACAGACTTTCTCCCTCCTTACCTTTTTTCTGATTTGAATGCAAAAAAAGTATTATTTTTACCATATMTAAAGCTTATTTTCCAACTAAGAGACCTGTGTATTATCTCTCCCTACTTTCCACTGAAATACATGTTTGATTTGTTATGCTCCATTTCTGAGGGATGTCTTGTAGCACAAGGTTTCTTTTCCAGACTGTCAGTCAAACACAATGTTTACACTCTGAAGCCCTTGTGCATTTGCTTCAGAAGTTCTCCCTGCAGAACATGATGAATCTCCACGTTTTGGAAGGTGATATGGCCCATGTCGTTAGAAAAGGTTTTCCCCTTGTGAAATGAAGAATAACCGAAGATCTGATTGGAAAGTCCCTATTACTTTCAGTCTGATCTCACAAACTCATCTCTGGGCAAATAATTAAATTTGATATTTATACAATAATATTTATTATTTAAATAGCTTGAGTTATGAATATAGTTTACTGCATGAATCTCTAACATTATAGACWTTATTTGATTACTAATTCATCCATCTATTAGCACCACTTATGACTATGCGAAGTGTGAGCCTAAGCTCTTCCTCTTCAGGTCCAGTTTTGGGGTACACCTCACATGCGGACTTATATATGGGACTTCAAAAGCTATAAATGGAATGCTCACTTTCTTTTTCTCATCTAGGATAGAGATCTCACAACAGTTTTCAGTCACATGGTGGCRCATGGTGGCACATAATGGTAGGTTAGTTGATACTGGTTGAAAGTTAATGCAGAAGGGCAGGGCAGTATTAGTCACTTTTAACTTAATGACAGAAGGACTTCCATTACAGAATTCAAAGTTAATTCACTCTTCAGTCTCAGTATTGGCAAATGTAACACCTAAGGTCAGTTGTGGTGCCTGCATTGTATATTTAAATTATTTATGTGTCATTGTTTTTTCACTGACTCCTCTATTTGCTATCATGCTTATACTCTGCGTAGCCACTAGCAGGAAATAGTATTTAGTTCATGTAAATTGATCAGCCAGCCTACAGTTAAAAAATCTTTTTGATTCTAGATTAATCTTTTGAGTCAAACTATTCTCTTATCTTCATTCACAAAACAAACATCTCATAATAATTTTATAATTTAAATGAGAGGAAAATAGGTGTGCCCAAACACTAGACTGAGTCCTAAAAATTCACACTAAAACGTGCCCATGCTAATATGAAAGAGGCAGGATGTAAAAAACAAAACAAAGCAAAACAAAAACTTCTGTTAAATAATTCCTGTTCAGAGTTGGACAGCCGTTAAGCAAATAATAACATGACCCAAGTTGCCCTGACTGGATTAGCAAATGACCAGTGTCTCTTGCTTCTATCACAATCAGTCAATGTGAAATGAAACCAGGACTTTATGTTCTAACTGGATGGATATTTTCCAGGGAATAGTGGAGATATGCACTCCTAACAATTGCTCACTGTGCAATCATGTTGAACGTCTTGAAAACACTGAAGCACAGGTATTGCTACAGCTCGCCACTGTGCTACMTTGCTCTTCAACTCTGTATTTAAAATGAATAAATAAATCATAAACGAACACAAGTCACAGCACTCAATAGCCAGTGATAACCAGGAGGCTGAATGAGTTTGTCGTAAAGGRAATTAAGAGCATGAACACATTAGATACTACACTTGGGACCTTCACCAGGATTAAAAATCCCTCTTTCAGAAACAGCAGTATTTCTACAGYCTATAGAAACTGCTGGCTGGAAAGGGCAACAAAGTCTTTTCACATTTCTGGTAATTCCTCCAACCTTGTTGGAAATATGTGCTGAGAAARTGGCACTAAGTGAAAATCAGTATTTTAAAAGACTTTTTTTTTGCTGGAATAAACTTTCATCACATAAAAAATATGTCACATTCTATTTCCTTTTTTGTTCTTGCAGCACAATTGAGAAAATAATAAAAGAGGAGAGAGAAAAGGAGAATTACTATCTGTGATCATACTGCAAGACAATTCTAGGTCAAAACCAGCTAAAGAACTGTGAACAGGATTGGGGAAAAAAATATATTACTGCATACCACTGATTGCCTGAACAAAGTGCTGAAATATCCTCTCTCAGTATTTTGTCAAAGTATGAAAAAGGCTGAAAAGCTTGTGTAATGTTTATACAATAGCTAACAGAACTACCTGAAGCAGTTCCTTTGGATGAAAACTGCAGCCARTTCCTTTTGGCTCTCTCCTTTGGGAAGGACTTTCTCGTGTCTTTACAGCAGAGATCATTTGGGCATGGTATTAATCACAATATAGTGGGCACTAGCAGTCAGATCCCAAACCATGAGGCCTCCTGTGCACTTACAGGAAAGTGCTAATGGAGTTTTATCTGACCCTGCCAACCACTCAAGCTGTGTGTGCACTTATACAGTTCATAACAAAGGGTATCCCATGTGATTTATTTAAAGCATTTTCTATTTGAGAAAGTTTCCTGGTGTATTATTCAGGCCTATGCTGAGGAGAACAGAACCCTATCCCTATAGAAGATAAACGAGGTATATGCCCTTGATATTATCGAAGTCCTGTAATTTTGTTCCACCATTCTTTACTGATTTCTTCTTTTGAAAAGCCAATATCTACTAAACAAATCCTTTATGACTTGTGCTGTGTTGTTATCTATAGCAATGAAAGGAAGGAAGAGGCTTCAGAAAATCCAGGACCAGGAAGCCTGCCTCAGGATGCTTTCTGATTTACCCCCTTGTGCAACTGTTATGTGTGTGGGTTTTTTCATCAAAATCAAAAAGAAAAATGAAGAATCTTTGGCTAWAAGGTAGAAGGTTTTTCTCTATGAAAAATTAATAATAAAGAGGAAATTTCWCTTCAAGAATATGCTTCAAGAGGTTTATTTTGCTAAACCCCATAGGCTTCCTTAGTTAGATAAAGATAAACGGCGAGTATTTCCCTTTGCTTTGGGGGCTCCAGTAAATGTTCTTTCTTTTTTCTTCTGTTATCAGAATGCTTTATTATTTCMACAAATCACTGTTGCTTCTCCTTCCCAATCTATTCAGACCTCTGCCTCTTCATTCTCCCCTCCAATTAATTTTGAACAGATCAAGTCTGCATAATATTCTTTATGAAGAAGCTTGAATCCATTATTATCTGTTAACAGTAAAACCTTCTGAGCAATCTCTTCAGTATATATTACTTTCATACAAAGAATTAAGGCTAGTTAAACCATGTACTTTTCTCCAGATGGGGCTCAATTTATTTGAGTTGAATATTATATGTTAGTAGTTTCCAAATTAGTTCATTGGACATTTTTTTGGCACATTCCTTGATTGTTTCCCTTGAAGTCAAATTGTACATCCTCTCTTCTTTTTATTGTGATAGTATTGTTATATTAGAGCTTATATGTGAAACTGTGRAAAACTAAGGTAAGCAGATGTTTTKGATTTAATTCTGTCTTCATCCATATCTGAAAAAATAACAGCTATATCACTTTATTATTYGTTCTAATATTTTTCTAGTCCCAATCCAAAATAAGAAAGGAAATGATATAATTAAACCTTTTGGCTTGCTGCAAAACAGGGAATCTTTTATTCCCTCTTTTTTTTCTCTGTCATTATTATTATATTTTTTGGCAAATGATCAGTTAAAACCTCCACTCACTACTTTACAAAGCCATGATTGTCACTGTACCAACATTTGCAGATGGTATTTGCTGTTTCATTTGCTGGCTGTACATCAATAAAAGTTAAGACTATTCCACTGAGGTAGCACAAAGCTTTTAGTAAGTCAGCAGTTTTCTGCCTACAAAAAAAACCAAAAAAAAAATTACAATCTGAATGTAGGTCACTGTATTTTATTGTTTGCCCAGAGAAAAGTATCTACAGAATTTGGTACCGGTTTCTGCTACACAACGATTTCAGTATCCAAAGAAGCTCTTTCATTAAAAAAAAGAACACCTATATTGTGCATAATATAGAACATGTGGAAATTTAGATGTAAACACAATATATAAAGAACTAGTAATATCAGTAATTCAAACTGAAAATTGGGTTCTGTTTCTTTTACAGAACTGTTTGAATTATTATTGAACATGGTGAATATTTTATTCAAAATGATCAATAGAGGCCACTTTATAATGATGGATTATATTACCACTGTGTAYTGTGGGGAGCAAAATTATAATTAGATTCAAAAAGGTGAATTCATGTAAGATATACTGCTAGCTATTAAAAGCTGTGGTCCAAATGCCACGTAATGAGTGACTGAGAACCTGGAAAGGTAGACTGAAGGAAGGATTACTCTGTAATTGAGTTCTTTCCCAACCATCTACTAGTGTTGACCACCAAGAAAAGGTCAATGAGCTAGATGGGCACTGCATCCATGTCCACAGTGTTTAATACAGTGCTGTGTCATTGAGCAAACTGAGGCAGGGAGTATGGGGGGATCCCTTAGTCCTCACTATGAGAGTTACCAGGTTTCACACTGGACCAGATGCACTCTGCTCCCAGGGACACCGTATCCTCCCACACCACCTTAGGGACATGGCTTAGCAGGTATGTTGGTGATGGACACGCAATTGGGCTTGATGATCTTGAAGATCTTTTCMAAACATGAGGATCMTATGATTCTACYGTTATGAGAGAAGAACAGTGTCTATAGACCTCCATGGTCATGATCGCAAGTCCCATGGAGGCTACTTCATAATGCCAGACTGTACTCTTGCCAGTGGATCCCAGTGATTCTTACAGGCTCAGGAGCAGAACCAGGCTTTATTTCTGTTCCTGCTCATATTTCTCTTCATTTCTTATGTTYCCTACTCTCTTTCACACATCTCCAAGTGACACCATGATACCACTGCCTAAGCTGTTCCAGAATTTGGTCACAGATACAAACATCATCACTATGAAGGCAAACAGTGGACTTATTCCCTCAGCTGCAGAA
>PTEX01000141.1:52221-67937 GCA_003342815.1 Eudromia elegans | reverse complement strand
GGAAAGGAAAGGAAAGGAAAGGAAAGGAAAGGAAAGGAAAGGAAAGGAAAGGAAAGGAAAGGAAAGGAAAGGAAAGGAAAGGAAAGGAAAGGAAAAATGAAATAGAAAAAGGTCTAGGGAAAAGCCATTTCAAAATCTAATTTTATAGCATCCTCAATTTTTACATTTTACAGTTTACCATTGATAACTGTTGCCTGAATATGCTTTTTTGTATCAATTCAGCATCTAGTTTATTATAAAGTCGCCTACAGTGGTTTAACCTGAATACATTTCTAAAAAAATCTATGCTGATTATTTTCTTCCACAATAATGAACACAAATMTTTCACTTGTTCCAAAATATTTCTGGGTAATAAATTATTCTCCAGGAGATGATTTCYCTCTTTTCAGCAAGTTGTAATCTTGTACTATGTGTTCCCATTTCTCCTGTTTTCATATTTCTCTGTGTTGTCCTCAGTGGCTCAAAAGATTTTGTCAGACACTTCAGTGATGTCTAAATTCAGACATATATGAKACATTTGGCTTAACTGCATGCTATCTAGACTCTCCCTTTCTCAYCCAATGCTGTCACTGGTGCTAACTGTTAGCTATATGTCAGCAGTTGACCTTTTTAGTGAAGACTCATGTAAAAGGCATCTGCATTTTGTTTTTTGGGAGTTGTCTGTTATTTTCCATTTCAGTGTAAGGACCTTTCCTTAGTCTTTCTTTTACTTCCAAAGCTCTAAGAGAGAGGTATTTTGTCATTTCTCATCCTTATTTGTCACACATTACTGTGAGCCTTGGATTTTATTACTTTGTCTCTAGGCACATTCTTATCTATGAAGGTGGGGGTTTTTTTTGACTTTTGAGTAGCCAGTCAAAAATGGTGAATAATTAATTTTGATTGATTGCTCCATGTTGCGTTGTCTGCTTCTGCTAACAGACATCTAAATGATTTAAAATCCCCCATTACAATCAACTCCTTTCACCAGAAGAATTGTGTCCTTATGAAAAGCCTCATCTACCTTGMGCTTTCTCAGTATGCAGTACATCATAGATGATCAGAATAATAGTAGGCATGTTTCTTCTTGGGCTATGTAGTCATAGCCCAAACAAAGTTGAAAGTTGGACCAATGGAAGGCTTTCTGATCTACAAGGTAGTTCACATCCGTACCATCATTTCAATTTAACTTCTCTGCAAGGATATGATTCAGTCAGGCTAGAATAATTCAGTAAAGTTTTTCTTATAATAGCTACTGTATAGTATTGGTGGRTAGTCATTATAAGGGTCTCATATTTAAATAGGTAAACTTTGTAATATTTATTATCTATATAATAAATAGTTTCAGATTTAATGGCTGGAACCTGAGGAAAACAACAACACCAAGTCTATTAATCTGGAGAATCTGAATGCCTTGCCAAGTATCCTTGACAGGCCTTCTTGGACAAGACTCTGTGTTGGACAGGAACCGAGTACTGGTGAGCACAGCTATGCATTTATTATCTTGGAAGGGAAAGCGGGAAGGACAAATGAACACTTTCAAGGCAGAGAAGAGGTAGAGTATCTGGTTTTTAGAGCAAGAGATGCCAATCTGCAGMATGCGCATGATCAGAACTCCTGATGAAGAAATGGGTACTAAAAGTCTTCCTCAATCTTATCTGGGATCTCTCTGAATGGTGAATGGTAGGAACCTTTAATTAGGCCTATATGTCAGAGAGCAGCTTTCAATAAAGAGGTAGAATAATCAACATCCCTGATGCTGCCATGCAATCCAGGGCAATTTGATTCCCCTCAGTTATGTTAGTTTAGTCTTGTTTCTTCTGACTCAGAAAACAATTAAATTTATTTTTAGGACTCTAGATATGTGGTATAGAGCTCYATTATACCATTTGCTGTTGTCGCTTTTCTTCAGGCTTCTGCTTTCAAGTTTGAGGGTTCCATATTGCATGCTTTTTGTTGTAAATAAAAGCCAGTCATACTCTAAGAAATTAATGCAATTGAGTTTACTTTTCTCTTATTTTGCTAAATTTATTAGGGTTACAAGCAGTGTATCTCTCTCTAGTCATGAGTTCTCTCACAAATATAAAGAGAATGCATCTTGAACGAATCCACAGTAGGGTACAGGACATGCCACAGAAGGAAAAGAGGCCACAACAAAGCAGAATCCAGAAGGATAAGAACATAAGACAGCGTCAATACAACAGGAAAATATATTTTTCAGTACCAATACAGGATAGTTTTTTGGTAATGGTTCTGGTATGAAGTTTCTTGACTGTTTTAATCTGTACATTTTAATCCAAATGAAGAGTCTTTAGATGTCCTCACTGAGCCTTATATACATCAAGCTGAAATACTGCTTATGCTAATTGGTGTTATTCTACTCAAATCTTATTTTCACAGTGAAATATCTCATGCAAGTATGAAAAAACCATAGTYGGTGCAGAGGAACTCATCACTCTTTTGAAGAGAACTTGACTGAAAATATCAGGGATGATGATGGCTTTACCAATAATACAAGTCCTTGTATGAAGGGGAAAGGAAAGCATCTGACAGAGCATGACAAAGGTAAGAATTCTGAAAAAGCAAATGACATGCACTTCATGCAAAGAGTTTCACATCTGTAAAATTACTTATATGGTCAGACTCRCTTCTAGACTCTTCAGTCTACAATCAGTCAGTTCCAGAATTAGTTATAAAGGATCTAACACCATTTGATCTTTTCTTGAAGCATAATAGGCTCTAGATGTTGACAGTGGCTTAAAACATGAATGCTAATTTTGCTTCCAGAAAGCTGGGGAAGCTACACTGATAGAAAAAAAAAAAAAATCCCAATTTTTCTTCTGATAGAGACAGTAGTAGAACAGTGGAGCGGCACCCTCTGGAAGTAGAGCAGGATTATAGCCAAAGCCCAAGGTCCATGAGCTGACTAAAGGCAAAGGCAACCTAATATAAGCAAAACACCCTTAACTCTTCTCCCCAGACTGCATCCAAGTGCTAGAAGTATAGGAGGGGCCACCAAGTCTCTTGCCCCCTTCTCCCTTCCCACTCTCTGGTGTGCCTGGCTTCAGTACCAACTATGTAGAAGATGACTTCTGCTCCCAGTCGCTAGTCCTAGGACTTGCCAGCAGCGTTAGTAGTCATTATTCTGCTGAATAAGCTTAACATAGACATAGTGAAAACCACAAGGGAGCTGCCTTGCAGAGAGCAGGCTGAAAATGTATAGTAGTGGGTGCAAAAATGTCAAAAGGACCTATATGGCTTGGGGGCAAACTTGTGAATAACTGCCTACTGAGACAAAAAACAAAACAAAACAAAACAAAACAAAAAMCMAAAAAAACCCACAAAAACAAAAACAAAACAGTACAAATTCAGTGAATTACAAAAGAGCGTTCTAAAGTCTATCCAGCTGATTCAAGATTCTTGATTCAGTGAACCCAAGACCAAAATCAGGTACTTCATTGACATGCAGTATAAATTTAGGCCATATGTCTATCCATATGTCTGTGTTCTCAAAATATATATATATTTTTTTTCCCTTCCTCTAAGCCTATTCCAAAATCTGCTCCTTTATTTTAGCACATATTTAAATCTAATTAATTTCAGTGTTGAAATGCATTGCATTAAACTAGAACATGCTTTAACTAGAACTCTTATTCAGAAAGTCTTTTAAATAGTAGTTTTAAATGTATTTTCACAAACTTAGTGGGAAAGGATTCCTGACCTGCAGCAATATTTGCATTTTCTTTAGTGCTTATTCAACTGAGATTCAAGCAACAGCTTTTYTTTAATACTGTGCCCTTTTATTTGGTTTCTTCACAATTTTTCCTGCTCCTCCTTTCTTGCTTGTTTTTTCCCTTTGAAATGTAGTACATCTCTTTGTCTTTCTTTTATATGTTGATTTACTTATGTGCATTCATACTTTTGTGTTTACCCAATTCTTCCTGTTAGGATGCTATGTTTGGCAGGTAATGTATAAAAAAACAAATGAACAAACAAACAAACAAAAATGTGCAAAGAAAGAGACAAAACAGAATAAGCCAGAAATGCTGCAGAAATGAATTACAAGTAATGAATGTATAGTTAGAAAAATAAGTTAACTTAAGCAGACCACATAGGAAATTATCTTATTCAAAYAGTAGTACTGAACTTTGTAGTGATTCCTAGACAGATATCTGACATAAAATTTGTTTAATACCTTAAAGAAACATTTACATGTTACATATCACTGCTTCTTTTGTCATGAAGCCTATATATTCACAGTATATTTTCTGTTTAAATAGTTAGTTCTTTTCTTCAATAACTTGCCTGTCTCTAGTTTAGCCCTTCACTTCCCAAAGCAACTGGGTTTTGAGTCAAAATGATACTAAGAAGATGAGAATATGTAGTTGTTATACGCTGAAGTACAGAAAATATGGCCATTTACAAGGTAAGTGACCTTGTAATTTCAGCTTATGGTCTTTTTGCACTGAGCCAAATGCCTGTCGCTGACTGCCCAGGTTAGTCCAAGGGAGTCCCTACAGAGGTAGTCTAAGCAACTGGGCAGGCAAATACACTCCCCACTCCAGGATCATAGTGTGCTGGGCTTGGCATAAACATTTGGTATTTCTATGGTTTGTACAAGAAGGAAAAGAGATTTGGAAAGATTTTACCAAAGTAAAGTTTGGGTGTGGGTGGAACCTGGTGTCCCCAAGGTGAGAGCTGCCCCTGACACAGGATCTTTTCCTTCCTACCAGTGTTCCAGACAAGTGTTTCTGTGATTTGAAGAGATTATGAAAGCCTCTCTTTCCTTATTTGTTAAATGTCTACAGAATAATATGTTTGAAGCTATGGAACAAACTTCATTCCCCAAATAAAGGACAACTGAAATAAGTGTGAATTTATAACAGGGAGAGCTAGTATTTGGTGAGGCACAATATAGATTTTCTTAACCTACAATATGAGCATTTAATTTGTTATCAGCATTCTTATGCATTGAATGTTTTAACACTCCCACAAATGTCAAGCAACATGGTGACATAAGTTATTGCTGAGCACTTTTATTTTCATTTTCTATGATATGAATTTTTTTTTTATATTTCTTAATTGCACATTTTATCTGGAAAATTAAAGACAGTTCTGCTTTTTTCAGCTGATGTTTTCTGCTTCTATAGTTAATTTGTGTACATTTTTGATATGATGTTTTGTAAGTTCACAGGAGAATTTGGAGGGAATAAAAAATGATCTTATCCTGATGAAATATTCATTGCCACTGAAATACTTTTGCTGTAGTCGTGCCTCTGTCTCAATTAGCACATTACATGGGAGATGATTTAAGACACACTTTTGTGCAATAAGTAATTATAAATGATTAAAGTAGATGAGAGCACAATTTATAAGGGTCACACTGTACTGGCAGAAACAATTGCCAACTTCTTGTGAGGTATTCTTTTCATTTTTTCAAGCTGTCTCATTAAGGTTATTCTGCCTTCTAACATTTTTCTCCCATAGCTTTTAATAAATAGTGGTGAATGAGTCTTTGAGTCCAAATACTCTGGGCTTGCAGAGACTTTAATCTATTGAAAGATGGCACTAAAGGTCAAAGTTGGCAATTTCCATGGATTTATAAAATTATGTGTCCAAGTTTTCATTGAAGTAAAATAGGAGTAATGATTTGAATACTGAAGGAGAATGACCTAGTAGCATATTTTATCAAATGTCAATGAAATATATGTCTCTAGACATATATTTCTGCTTCAGCAGTTTTGAAACTCCAGGACATAAGAGACAATTCTTTTGTATGTAACTTTGATAGTGAATGTTAGTTGCAGTCAGCACTTACTGCATTGTTTTAAGATCCATAGGGACACAGGGGATTTTTCCCTTTTGCAGAGTATGTATGCAAACAGTGCTTCTTGAAACCAGACTTAAGAATTTGCCTGAGTGCTGCAGCAGAGCTTCCGTCCAGGAGTATCATCCAAGGAGTTAAAGAGCTTAAGAAAGCCATCTCAGGATGGCTCTTTCCTTCCAAGGCACCCCTACTTTTTTATTGCATATGTGATGTTCCTCAAGCTTTTCTTATAAGAATATTTTATTTTATTTTATTTTATTTTATTTTATTTTATTTTATTTTATTTTATTTTATTTTATTTTATTTTTAATAAAAGAAAAGAATAAGAAACAAATATCCTTCATAATCACTGGTTATAAGGGGAGAAAAAAGAAAAAAAGAATGTCTTTCAGTTTGTGGGAAGATTGTCTAGAGGTACTAGGGTGAAGAATAAAATAAATCTCCCATTGTTTATAAGATCTCCCTTTGGCTTCAAAGAAGGAATCAGAAATGTAGAATATCTCATTAAAATAGAAATGTCAAGCCTAAGATGAGTTCTGAAGGACTGCAAAAGGTAAAGATCCCTTTTAAATACCATGGCACTGCTGGTTCATTAAGTTGAAACTAGAATTGTTAACTAAGTTGTCAACTAGTACTGAAAAGGAATTATATTGAAATAGCACTTTGATTTACTCAGTGGGTGCAAAGATTTAAATACCATCTTTTGTACCTAATGAGAATTAGATATTGAACAAAATGTCTCAAAATGTCAGTCAGTAGAGCATGTGCTGTTGAGAAATTTTTCAGGAGGCAAGTGTAGGGAGACAGACAGATGAATTCTTTTCTTCTGAATTAGAGAAAAGAGCCCTTTAAATGTTCTTTAAGGAGATATAATAAGAAAATACGGTGAAATAACTACCAAGGAATTACAGCCTTTCCCATATTAGGGGATGATTCTAGTCTGAGACTGTGAACCCTTCCTCTGTCATTATGTGCTTCTATAGCTGGTTTCTCCGTGTTTAAGTTTCTTTTATATATAATAGTAATAAAATTAGAAATGATTGGGTAAGATATTTCTTTGTTACAGTATCTGTTATACCTGCCTTCACCAGCAACTTGATCACCTTTTTCAGGAATTTATCATCACCACACTCCGTAAACCTTCTGGTTTGCTTCCACCCTAATATGTATTCCCTTCAGTAGATATTGGGGTAATTTAAGTCTTCTATGAGGACTAGGGCTTTCAAATGTGAGGTTTCTTCCACTTTTCGGAAGAATGCATCATGCCCAGACACTCCATAGCTGGTGCCCACCACAACATGCAACCTGTTGGTCAACGTACCAAGTCCTCACCAATAATAATTTCTAGATAGAGATTCATGCATTCCTACTGCTCTCTCATGTAAGGGGCAATTCCTTGTTCTCCTAAAGAGCTTTCATTCATGCACAGCAGCACCGTGGTTGTGAGAGCTACCCTACCACATCTCTGTGATCTCAATGAGAATGCGTAAGTAATACTACAGAATGTACTCCTACAGGACATCGTATATATTTCTTAACATATCTCAGTATCTCTAAATAAGCATCCTTGATGTCTACTTGTGTAAATGAGAGCAGAATCAGATCTAGAACCTGCAAGTAGCTTCTGGGAAACAAGCTGAAACCAGAAATATTGTCTCATGGAAGAAACTGCAATGCTGGTTCAACAAATGCGCAATATATACAATGATCATTAGTTCTTACTTCCTCTTGGTTGAGCAGATTCTAATGCTAAAGCATTTTTTTTTGCATTATAATCTTTTTTTTTTCATTACCCCGATTTTTCTCTCTTCACTCTGACAAGGAGCGCAAATGATTTCCTCAAYAGTTGTTTCCTGTGATGAATAATTATATCTAGTTAATAAAAAGTGAATGTTTTCTCTTAGTTCACCTCTCTAATGCCATATCTTATGCACCTCCCTGATTTCTGCTGTAACTGATAAGTGCGAAGTGCTAATGTGTATGTAGTACGTAATCATRGTGGGTTATTATTCTGGATGAATAATGCATAAATCTAACAATAGTGTTCTTCTCAGTTATTATCTGGGAGTGATTAAAAGCTCTTAAGAAGCTTTCCAGTAACTGAATTAGATATCTATAGTTTTTATTGTGCTTGTTTTCAACTCTAATTGTTTCCATTGCTTTCTTTTGCCATATATTTGAATATGCCAATATTAAACACAAAGAAGAATAGTGAAGAATTTTATTTAAACAAAATAGTGGAAATTAACAGTAACCCTCAACATTATAAAATAAATCAAAGTAATGATAAAAAATGTCTGGTTTTCCAACTTCAAAAAAAGATTAAACATACTTTGCAAATTCTAACTAGTAAAAGCAGAAGAAAAGTGCTCATCTTCTCAATCATCTCCATTCTTTTTTTTTTTTTTTTTTTTCCCCAGCATAAATAAACTTTCTGGTTTATTATTGGAATTCAGAAAGCCTCTTTTTGGTTAAAAGGCAAGAAAAAAGATACTTGACTGGTGTAATTAATGGAACTTTACCCATCTGTGCCTTTCTTGCTATATGATGGACCTTAGATTTGACAGTTGGCTTGGAAATATGCTAAACTACCAATATGTAAACAACTTATATTTCAAATCTCATTGGTAAAAATATTATACAGAACTTTTTATTTCCATCATTTAAATTGTACTGAGCCATCCCACAGATTTTCTGAGATTTTAGAGTTATTTATCCTGTGTTTGGAAGAAATATATACTTCTTGATCATGAAAGAAACAAGTGAACAATACAAAACAACTTGAAGACTAATGTCTCTTACATGGAAGTGCTTCTTAATTCCTTTTTTTTCTTTGTTCTTTTCCAAAATCCTGAGTGACTGACATACTAGCAAGATATTTAGAGAAAAAGAATTTTTTTTCCAAAATGTAGTTATGGATGAAAATGCATGAATTTATTATATAAAGCCAGTAATTTATTTCTAGCATAATTAAAATCTTAACAGTCTAATCAAAGAAATATGGTTAGTACATATTTAGTTAAAAAACAGAAAAAGTGAAGAAATTAATACAGAGAAATTTCTTAACAATAATAATGCATTCAAAATTATTTATAGCTCTTTTACTGTGGTTATGTTCATCTTTCCACTGGATCTCAGGTTAGTGGCTTCAGTCAGTTGGTGGTGATGGCAGGGGAATGTTATGGGAGTTGTCAGAATCAGAGTCCTTTGCCAGGAGGAATATGTCACTGTTGTCAGTTTCTTCTTCCTCATGTCTTCCTTCTATATTTCTTTTTCATTCACCATTAATCTACCTATGTCACTTTTTAAATGTTTCCTACGTGTTTTTTGCACCTAGCTCTTTCTTCACTGGTTTGCAACTCCATGTTACATTCAAATGTATGTATGTTAGATTCTATTGTTTGTTGTTGTTTTGTCCCCCTAAAAACACTTTTGTCCAGCTCTAGCTCTGCGGTGTTTTTAAGTGACTATTGGTGAGTTATTTATAGCTGTGGCCTCTCCAGTGCCTAGGCAGTGCTCAATCTCATCTCATTCTATGTCTGTACGCTGCAGCCAGGGTTCCTATTTTTCAATAGTATCATGACAGGCCTGTGTTTCTCTGCATTACACCATTATCTTCAAGTCACAAACATTTAATCTATATAGTATAATTTATTGTTACCTTCATCTATATAAAAGTCATGACTGTATCATGAAAAGATGAGCAAAGGAAAAACAAACCAGATATATTTGCTTGGTCATTAAAAGAAATCCATCTGTTACAGCTAAATCAAATAAAAATAGAGATTCAGGCAGGTCAAGACAAGTTCAGACAATGCAGGCCTGACAGTTAYGAGATTCTGCAAACTCACTATAAAGCCTGTGGTCTGCTACTAGCAAATGCAAYACTGTATTACTGGGCTACAGGGTTACAGACAACATGTTCTGCTTTCTATAATTATCTAACCATTGGAGCAGGAAACTGACATTTAGCTTCCCATACTTCAAGAAGTTCTGAATCTTTTATTGATGAAAATTTCCTCTAAACTAATGAATTACTCAAAATGTTTTGGCTGTCATTTGCTTTAAATGCTTTTAGTCATCAATTTTTGGGTAAACATTTGGCCTAAAAATTCCATTATGTCCCTTAGGAGTTTGATTCATAATGATAATGTGCACAGAGCTATAAAAAATTTCCCACAGTAACTCCAATACTGAAAAGAGCTCTCTCTGTGTAAAAATTACTGCACAGATTCAAACTAGCGAGTTTTGTTAGAAAACCATTTATTTTATCATTTATATGTAGTGTTTTGTATTTTTTACTACTATGGTGTTCATGTAGTTGGTTGCTGATTTTTCTTTCAACATCTTTCTTACAGAATCCTCTTCCAGCTTACTGTTGGGGAGTATCATAATTGTTCTTAACTGGAATATAGCACATGACAGTATCAGAAACCAAAGGGGAACAACGAAGGAATTTGTTTAAATAAAACAAAGGAAATTAGCTTGGTGGTAATTACAGGCACAGATTGCTTACTGATATATCATTTAGCAAGCTACTATTTTCTAATAGTAGAAAATATGTCTTTATATTCTAGAAACAACAAAAAGAATTATCTCAAATATTTTGGTCTGGCCATTGTATTTAGAAAGACTAAATTTTAGGGTGGATCAAGTGAATATCCATTTTGTGACAATTCCAATACTTTCAAATTGAATTCACTCTAAACTGCTGCAATAAATTACTTTCTAAGTTATCACAAAATAAAATTCCTGAAGCAGTTCATTAAGAAGCATCACAATGTGGATTTTTTTTAACGTTTATCTTGTCTATAATGAGCTTCATATTCACTTTATTTCACTGTGGAAAGACCATTTTATTTTAGGATTTCTGCATTAGAAGTATTTTCATGTTAAGAAATATACCTGATTTTGTTTTGCACTGCTAAACTTTAGTTTTTCTTGTATCTGCCTGGATTGAGAAGACTCATTTTTCTGTGTTGCCACTAACTTGGGATGATTATGCTTATTTTTGTGACTTAAATGCTTATTTGCGTAAGAGAAAAGATATTTTACAATGATGAAATCAGTTTTCAATCGTGATTATGGTAATTAGGTGACAAATGTGGACCAAACATGGTAGCAACTAAAAGGAAAGGCAGTGRGTGTCTGTAGTCTTTGTTAACTTTTTTTAGCCCTCTAATTGAAGGATATTAGCACTCAGCTCTGTCCGATGAATATGTACTGCCTTATTTCACAATGTTATCTAGCAGCTGCTAGGATCTTCTTGCTCCAGATCCTGCAAATACCTCTCATAAACAGATAATGAAACCAGAAACATTGTCTCATGCTCAAACTTTCAAATGAAGGCTGTGAAGGTCTAACTGTAAAGAAAGGTTAGTTTTAAGGAATTTATGGAAAGATTATGTATGACCATACCTTGGGAAATTCTGAGATAACTGTATTATTATTTATAGCATGATCTGCCATTTTTGTCCTATCTATTGAAAATAATGCTAGGAATGCAARCTTCCTTTTTTCTTTTTCTTTTTTTTTAACATAATTAGATGTGGACAGTCCTACTCTTGAAAGGGTATTTTTTTATAATTACATATGAATTTCTCTAAAGAGAGGGCAGAAATACACAGATTTAAGACGAAAATATGGAGACACTGCTTGAGTATTTCTGCACATGTRCATAAGGGTATGATCCTGCATGATAGATCCAGTGGTATAAACTTGGGCCCTGGATAAGTGAATGGACTTCCAAGTTGCATAGCATAATGCCTTCCTTCCTCCTATGCTCAAACAGTGTTCTGTATCTCTTAAGTTTTTAGATGATGGATTTGTTTAGCTCCTAAAGTTGATAACACTTATTTCGTAATTTTTTTTTTCTGCATTTCAATTTATAATTTGTGACTTCTATTGGTCACTTTGAAGTGTTGTCACCTAAAGATCACCTTTACAAATACATAGTCTTTGACTTGAGGAAATACTTTTAATAAAACAGTTGTTTGCCACTCTGAGAATTGTCATTGCTACACTTCAAACTCCTAAAAAATTTGTAAAAGGAAAAGTGGTCAATATACATTTTTCTCTGGATTAGTATAAATGATTTTTGAACTAAAAAGCCTCTTTCAAATGTCTAAATATTTGAAAATAGATATCTTTTTCTTATCASAGCTCCTCATCTCTAAGACTACACTGCTGGATAAGAAAGCCATGTATTTTAACTAAGTCTTTAAGTTTTCTGGCTTTCAGAATACACACCACTTCAACATACCTTTTTACATCCTCTTCTTCCTACCAAGTCTAGAGGAACAGACAGTGTCAGACAGTAAGCAGGTCAATATTTCATTTTCCACCATAAAGAAAACAAGTTAAAATTTAAACAGAAATGTGAATTTCTCTCACTGAAGATGAAAAGATGGTTCTTTGAAGACCGAAGACGGTAGCACTAATCTCATTCTGTTGGCTCTGTGATGGGAAGGACTAGAGACATGCCTCTCACAGTGTATGTTCTTGAGAAATGCCCTCAGCACAGAACACAATTCAGAGAAAAGAATGGAGAAGGCACACCTTGTTGCTTGCTTTACTACCACCACTGCAAAAAGCAGCTGTAATGTACTCCTGCAGACTGTGGCCACTGTAATGACCAGTACTCTTGCAGTACCTTTGCAGGGTGACTTAAGTTCAATAGCTAAACAACATGCTGCTTGAAGTASCTGTACAAACAGGATCTGTGCTTGTGCTTGTCAGCCTGAGCTGCAGGATAGCATTGCTGGAGTTAATGGGGAAGAGTGAGCAGTTGGTGGGAATGTGGAAGAGAGAATGGGTCAGTAGTACGAAGATGAACGAAAGGATAAACAAAAAAATGGTGAAAATAGAAGTGACTCCTAAAAAAATTTTGTTGACTCTGCATTTGGAAAACAAGAAATACTATGTAAAAAAAMCATAAAACAGTAGAGTTTCAGTAAGAACTTGAAGGTTTACTGTTAGAATCATCTTAAGTGAGTCAGATATTAGTATCAGAAATGTGATCACAATTGTTCGAAGGCTCCTTACCATTTTACGCTAAATTAGTAAACTATTTTCTTGTAGAATAAAATTCTTTATGCTGTGTTTTTGGGTTTTTTTTAACTCATTGTAGGGATCTTTTAAGCCAATTTTGTCTGTTTATGGCACTCACACCTAATATTTCAAAGTTCTAATTCTTTATTCTCTCTTTTTTGAAAAACTCATTTTGAATCCTTTTTTTTTTTTTTTTTTTCCATCCAGGAAAATACCTAACTAAATACCATTTTTTTTTCTTTTGTTTAATGTTTAAATCTCCATATGGAATTCTTTATGTAGAGTAAAAATGAGAGTGCCTCTTTCCATCTCTAATGRTGGTGTTTGATTAATCATTTATGTAAGTTAGTTCAGTATCAGGAGAGTTGAATGATCATGTACACATGAGCATACCCTTRATTGTGGCCCTTAGGCCACTATTCTTAGCAGTGAAGAATATGAATTCAAATTTCTTAAGACAAGAAATAGGTCCCAAGTTCAAARTATTTACTTCAAATCTACTGGATGAAGGGGAACAGCAGCACTGTTGTTTTCTGTCAAACTAATGCTTCATTTCCTTTTGCTTTAACACACATACTCATCAAAATRTGCCCTAGGTGTCCATGCAGGGGATTGGACTAGGTGGTCTCTAGAGGTCCCTTCCAACCTCAACCAATCTGTGATTCTGTGGAAATCACGGGAAAACATACATAACACATAAACTCACCAAAAAAAAATCTTTTTTTACTTTTTTGTCTAGAAATATGTATGACTCTTTTGACTTGATTTGAGTTTTGTCATTGTTCAGATCAGGAGAACAATCACTTTTTTACAAAATCCTGCTTGTAGTACCAGACAACTGCATATGACTACATTACAGCATCCTGTGAGGACTAATATTTACTGATATCATGATTTTGATTATTTTCTCTATATGTTTTTTTCATGATTGCTCCTCAAGGTCATGTTCAACACCTTATGAATTATTAGGGCCACTGGTTTTTCTTCAGGATCTCATCTCTCATTTAACTGCAGCAGTGTATAATGTTGCAAAATACTAGCAATAAGTGCTGAAAATTGTGGAAATGCATTTTTCAGTGATATAAGCTATGCATGGACTATTCTCTCTCAACTATAATTATTTAACTGATGAATATGAATTAGACCCCATAAAACCTACATCTCTTTTTATTCACTTGATCAAGAATGTGCTTCAGACCTTATGAGGTAGAATATCCAGTCTATTATGATTAAACTTTTACCTTTGGTGCTTCAGTTAATATGTGARTTTATGACTAAGATGGAATTTTGTACTCAAGAAAAAGACTCAAATTTTGGTAGCTCTGCATAAAGTTTCAGTAGTCAACTTAGACATACTTCTTGAGGTCTTGATCTTTTCTCTGCTATTCTAACTACTACTGTACCTCTAAAATGCAAGGTACTGATTTATAGAATATATTTATACAAGTTTTCAAAATGGAAATAATRCTCTGATCAAACAGTAAAGTGCAAGTTGGACAAGCGTAGGGTATATTTCTGTCTTTTTCTCTCTGAGTTCTTTGAATTGCTGGTGAAACGAGCAAGTAATACATTTCATTGTCAATCATTTGAAGAAAAAAAAAGCTTTTCCTTGCATCTTTTCAACATCTTTCAGTATGTATGCTCAGTTGCCTTTCTTTGTTATGTGTTTGTTCAAAATATGTTGAACTATTTGAAATGGCTTTGGGTAAAATCGCAAAGAGCATAATAGCAACACTTTGCTGAATTTTTATTTTGAAATGTGTACTGTACATGTAGAACAATAGGAAAATAACATGGTCGGTTTTGAAATGCATTGATGGTAGAGAAACTTCTAAAAGATATGTATTTTCAGGCTATTTTTTTTCAGTARTCTTGGTTTCTGGTATTAACTGTACATGCAACTGAAGTAGCTAACTGAGAGATTTCAAAAAGCTTAACCAMCAGTTTTTCAATTAGGGCTACAGCCCTACAAGACACTGTGCTCTTTAATGCCAGTTAGGTCTGCCAGTAAGGTTGTGGTTGACCTACTTAACTCTCCAGAGAGTTCAAGCTCTACAGCAGTATAATCACAGATGCCAGAAGATGTCAGAATACAAGTCTTATATGAACTCYGTGGAGATCAAACACATACTACTTGCAGTCCACACGTCCTCAATTTTCTAGTCCCAGGAAAGCAGATGAGAATAAATTCAGTTTTAGTAAAAAATACTGAATTTTACTCATCTTTTCTAATTATGTGAGAGAACATTAAATACATACCAACCAAATACATATTAATTATGACTTGGAGAACCATTAAAAATAATTATGGAGAGAATATGTTAACACTAACCAAAAAAAWAATATTCTAGACGGTCTGGTTATCCCTGTTACTATTTTTGTTCTCTGAGAGCAAAATTATTCTGAACACTAACCTACTAACCTTCTTTGAATTATAGAAAAATAAAGCCATTTTTAAAAGTATTTTTTTAGAATTCTGAACTACATTTTCCAGAAGGTTTTTCCTTCATAAAGTAAATTTAAAAGAGGTATAAAAACAACTCATRCTTGAATTGCTTTAGATTATTTTTTGAGACAATATCCATTTTAGTTTTTTTGGGGGAAAGCAAAAAATGCAAATTCTGTAAATTGGTAGGAAAAAAATAATCCAAAGTATTGAACCAGGAAGTAAACATTTTAGGAAATCTGAAGAAGAAAATTGGAGATATTGTAATGGTAAGAAGTATTTTTTATTCTTTATTAGGACAGCTTTTTTTCGTGGTTAAAGGTTGGAACAATGTTGCAAAATACTTGAGATAGTAAGGGAACATTCTTATTCCTATTAATTTCCTATTTTTGGGAGTATTTTCCAAATATATTG
>PTEX01000141.1:18330-52071 GCA_003342815.1 Eudromia elegans | reverse complement strand
AATATATTGTTGGTTTTGGCATGGCAATATTAAATGTCTAAAACCACAAGTTTCTTGAAAATTTATTTAACATCCTGCAAGACGATACAATCTCTATTTTAACAGTGCCTCAGTGACAGAATTTCTATGGCAGTTTATGGCCTTTCAACTTAAATGGAGTCRTCTAGAAGTTGGGAAACAATACAAATGAATTTTATCAAATGTAGACCATTGCAGGGATATGTGATACCTATAAAATATGRCTAAGTTTTTGAACAAAGGACAGATAGTAGCTCAAATTCAGCTGATCTTTATTTCAAATCATGTCTCAGAATATTTTTAGTAAATCAAAATGTATGAGAATGTGAGATGATTTAAGAATTATGAGGGGCATAATGCAGATTTGTAAGCTGACTAAAATAGATTGATCACAAGACAGAAGACRTTAGTTGAACTGAAAGATGACCAAAGATGGAGAGTTGTTTTGACCAGAGATGGAGAGTTATTTAAGTGGACTACCACAAACTACACTTGAAATGTATCTTATTGAATAGCTTCATTAGCAAACCTGGCATGCAAGCAGAAAGAGAGACCAAATGACACAAAATTATTGAAGTCATTCAGGAAGAAGAGAATAAAATTCATCAAATCGAAGTCATAGAGACCAACAATGAAAAATTTCTTGTACGGTAGTATGGATTTTAGCTGGAAATGACAAGAGAAGTAAGATGTGGTTATGTACGCCACAAAATGAGGTATATATCTGTATCCTTTCTAATTATTGATAAAAAGTAAGACTGATTATACTGCGCATTGGTCGGTACCAGGAGAGATATATTGGCTTTCTCTTCTCATATAAAACCCAAATGTTTGAGTTTCACTCAAATCTAGTTTTAAGATCTTTATATCACATTTTCTTGCACAAAATTACTTGAGTTATTTAGCTCTGTAAGATGAAAGCTAAGAAGGGATGTGATTGAAGCTCACAAGATTGCAGCTTATCTAGCAGATAAGAACAAAATGACATTGGCATAAGGAAATGGACCAGTTTTGCTGCTCAAAAAGTTAAATTTAAGAATGCAAGACAAATAAGATTTTTCCAATCAGCACATCAAGGAAAAGCAATTAGATAGTTTAAAGACGGATCTTGATATTTATGACAATATGTTAAGCTCAATGAAATAGAAGAAACCTTCTAGCTCTGTATTTTTCTAATATATGTGAACTGAAATTTCTGATACAATGTGAATCAGATTACACTGGGTATCACAGAACTATAGAATAATTAGGGTTTGAAGGGACCTCAGGATCTTGTCCTACCTCCTGCTTAAAGCRAGAGTAATTTCAAAGTTGTAACAGCTTGTTCAGGACTCTACCTGATCGAGTTCTAAAAATCTCCAGGAATGGATATGCTACATCTTCTCTAGGCAACTTATGCCATTTCATAACGTCTCTCAGTGGGTTTTATTTTTCTTTAAAGCCAAGATATTTCTTCTGCTGCAATTTGTGAGTGACTATTGCTTCTTGTCCTTCTGTGGGGCACTGCAAAAAGTCTCTTTTTCTTTTCTATATAACCCTCTTTACACAGTGAAAATAGCAGTTGGATTCCACTTTTCCCCCCCACTCCACCCCCCAACTCATTCTGGTCTTAGCTTTCTCTTCTCAAAGCTGATTACTTAGMCAAATTCCCTTAGTCTCTCCTAATACATCATGAACTCCTACCATCTCAGAGACAATTTTGTGATCTTCCACAAGAATCACATCAGTTAATCACAGCCTTTATTTTATAAAGGGACCATAACTGTACACAGTATTCCAGATGTCACTTCCTGAATATAGAGCGAAGATGAAAAATAACTTCCCTGATGTTCTGCTTATGCTCTAAAAAAACATGCATACACACACCAAAACTCAGAAAGTTGCAAAAATGAGGCTGTGAGCTATTGACTGTATTTCAATTTGTCATCATTTTGGAGTTTGTGGCTGTGTGAAAAGACTTATTTTTCAGTTAGTTTCAARTGAGATATTTTTAGGGAGTCAACAGGAACACTTCAGATAAAAAAAAAMTCGTTAACTTTTTAATAAAACTATGCAATGTTATCTGCTGTAAAAATACTTCATAAACCTTAAAACGTACGGAGAAAAAAGAAATTAAGAGTAAAATTAAGAATCAGTACTCAAAACGCAGTCTCGACACCTGCAAGCAGCACTTTGCCTTTTTYCCTGTGGTCTTTATTCCTCTGCAAGCAGTTATTTATGTTGTAGGTTTATCATTTACAGAAAAAAAGTAGAGATTCTCTACTGCATACAACAATATGTAATTTTTTTTGGACAGAGGACATGCTGAAGAACGAAGTAAGAATCACATAAATCATGCAGCATTTTATTCTGAGTTCTGACACGTAAAAGTATGTTCTGACATGGTTAGAAAGCAATCACAAGAGATAAGCAACTTAGAACAAAACCGCAGATGGAAAAGTAACAGAAAACATGAATCAGCACTGAAGATGCACAAACTCACAATGTTTGTATAAAACAACTGCAATTTTAGGGATATTTAAATACCTCTGGTTCCTCAGAAAGCAATAAAACACAGAACTTGTCAGAAGGAAAATGGAAAAACTGCTAAAACAGACATAGAATGCTGTTAGGAATAAAGCTAATAAACTGTCCACCATAGATTAAAGAAAAAAATGTACATTCATGTACATGCTGACAAGTTTGGAAAAGTTGAAAGGGCCCATTTGGTAAAATGTATTGTCATATTATGCAAATTTCTTTCCAAAAGGAAGGAATGAAGGCTGTCAGAATTTCTAAAATCAGCAAAACCTGTTTTATAGTTCTGCTCAAGTCTCAATAACATACTAAGTAGCTTCCTTCAACTTTCCCATTAATACTTTAAGAAAAATCCTTTTATTATATATGCATGATGTATATGTAGTGTGGTATAATATAATACTAATTATTAATATTTTGAAGATATAAACATCTGAACAGACATGGGCAAATCTATCACTTCTGCCTGGTACTTTGAAACATCTGGAAGCTGGTTAACCTACTTTATAAATGGAGTAGAGTGTCTAATTTGGGGGCCTTCAAGAAAAATGCTGAAGTCTTTAGAAACAAAAGAATCCAAATGATTCTCAAYGGCATAGCCCATTTTCAGAGTCAAAAAAAGGGATGATTTTTAAGCCTAAAGATGATGAATACTAGTATTTTAATTATATTTACAGGAGAAATTTGAGGTTCTTATTTAATTGAGAACAACCCACTTGTTTTTCACCATGACATAGTAACAAACCCCTAACTTGAGTCCCAGTCCTGCACAGTCTTATCAACAATAGTTAAGCTACACAGTGTCTGCAGACTGCAGTGATGTGCCAAAATAATAGTTTGAGAAGGCATATGTGAGTCAGAAGATTTGAGATTTAAAAGGAGAAATATTCATCAGAGAATGCCACCTGTGTCTCACAAATCACTGCTTGCAGCTTTATTATAGCCTCTCAAGGTAAATCAATATTCCAGTCTGAATATGGCATCAGTAGGATACCACAACTGCTCTGGGAAAATGGCTCATATCTACTTCTTTGATATATTCAATTTTACCATTCATCTCTTTTTTTCTGCTGCCCTACTGCCTTCTATCTATCTGTGAGTATTTTGTAATAAATTATGCCTAAAATTTTTTAACAATCACTAGAGTGCCTACATTAACTGGAATGGATTAGAAACACCCATTATGATTCATTATCTTATCTATAAAATAATAAACAGTCAATCTGGGAAAAAGATTAATAATACGTTGTCTTAAAAATGAAAGAAACCTGCTAGGTCAATTTCATTAACAATTTTAATACCATATTTTTTCCCAGATAATTTTTCACAGATAATTCCAGATAATTCTGTTTAAATATTCCTGATACAAAGAGAATAGACATGATTCACCAAAACAAAAACATCATTAGTAGCTGTACAAATCAAAGACTGGATCTGAATTTTAATTTTGTTGTTAAGTGAGGAAATTGGATCTAGATTTCTAAATTTGGACAGAAAAATGTAATAAATTTTAATCCTTTTGTCCAGGTTGAGTTAATCTGTGATAGTAACACTTATTGACAAGGTTAAGTAAACGAATGCTTTACCAGGTGTCCCAGAAAATGAGTAAATGAAGAGAGTAAATGGGTGAAATCCTTCATTGTGATATTACAGTGTAAAGTAACACAGAAGTCTCAAAGCTACTTAAATGAACAAATCTCTGCCAGGAATTCTGTATCTAAGTGACAAGAAGGTTACACTCTGTCTTCTTTTCCCTATCATTTAGGCATTTAGAGAGTCCCAAAAATTGTTCTAGCACTGTGTGAGAGTTCGTCTGAGAAGTGTGTTTTCTTAGATGTGTAAATTGTAAACTAAACCAGAATTTCTTTGCTTTGTGAAAGGTAGAAAATGCGAAGTTTGTGGGAGTTTTTTATTTTTTATTTTGTGACATAAAATATACATGAGTTACAGATAAGTATATATAAATGCCTTTAGTGAGGATGAACTCAGTTCTGATTCCTCCAAGACAATTATACTGTCCCCAGCAGAAGAGTTAACAACAACGCATTTCTTGTCCGCCTAGCTAAAAATGTGCTGACTTGATGCAGAGGTAAAAGATAATGTATATTCCATTAATGAAATTCCATTGCATCTTCTGTACATGTAGTAGTAGTTTGAATAACTTTTGTGGCCAGAGATAAAAGAAAAAATTAAATAAATAAATAAACACACACACTTGGATTTCAGGTTGTATAAGAATAATGTAAATAATTATTATGTATGTATGTATATATGTATGTATAATTATATGTATAATGTATAATTATTATGTAAATTATTATGTAAATAATTAAAAAATTCAATAAAATAAACAAGATGAAAACTTATAATACAGATTGAAATCTTCATTCATGAGCAAACAACTCAAGGTACAGATGAAGATTTTTGTTACAATTAGATCCTTCTTCATCTATCTTTGTTGCTGGGCCCTTATTCAACAAAGAACATACCTTAAAAATGCCTATTCTTTTGTACCCGTTGATACTTGTGTTTTAGTTTATTTGTGTATTGCACTGAGGTGCCAGCATCCAAGAAGTCACTTTCTAAGGCTTTTTTTTTTTTTTTTAATCACATACAGATCTCTTTGAGGAAGTAGTGTGTGCTAGCATCTAAATGACAGAGGAGTTTTGCTCATGTATTCACAATAT
The DNA here is from genome assembly GCA_003342815.1 of Eudromia elegans. NCBI lineage: Eukaryota > Metazoa > Chordata > Aves > Tinamiformes > Tinamidae > Eudromia > Eudromia elegans. The sequence goes on along the minus strand of PTEX01000141.1, from coordinate 46,849 downwards.
AAGTATAAAAAAAAAGTATTTAATGTTCCCTTTAAAATTAGCTTTCTTAAACTGTGTTTTCACAGAAGAGATAAGGTTGTTCTTAAGAAAACTTGATGACTCTGAAAATGGAATCATCACTCCATTAATTTAGGAACCAAACTGAAAGGGATGGTGATTTTAGTAATAAGCGTGAGATACAATGTTTCCCTTAAAACGAATCGAGATAAAAAGAGGAAGGAAATGATGATCCAGTCGTATACTGAAACTATTCATAGTAAGATCCAATTCTCTTCTCTCACTCTCTTTTAATATAAAGCTTTGAATATGTTGAAAACAATTTCCCTGATCACAGCACACTTTCAGTCTGAATTCAGAACTAATTCATTGTTAGTAGCCTTTATTTCAGTGAAGAGACATAAAATATAATTAACTGGGCATTTTCAGAAAAAGTTCCAGTATAATTGTATGCATTTTTTTTCATTCTGCCAGTGTGTAGCTTCAGCTCTCTTAGACAGGTATATTTAAATCAAAATGTTTACTTACTTACAATATTAATGCAGGAGAAACAATATTTATTTTCATTTTGAAAATGAAAAAAAATTGTCCTATCACTGTCCACCACTGAAAATAATCTGATCCCATCCTCATATGCAAGCTCCCTTAAGATATTTGTCTAAGCTGGTAAGATCCCCTCTCAGCCTTCTCTAGGTTGAAAAGGCCCCCCAAATTCTCCTATATTAAAGTCTTAACCACTTTTACATGAGCAAACTGCACACATTTAGATTCATAATAAGCACAACAAACTTTCAAAACAGAATAAGAAAACATCTTTGGATTAAAGTGAATGCAAATCAAAGGATGACTCCTAATATCTTGAAGGGAAGTGTAAACTTCTAAAAATTTGCAAATCCAAGGTAAATACTAAGATGTATAGCGCTCATCACATAACCAACAGCTCATGAATGTGCAATAAGTACTAAGATTGTCAAGTCTGAATTATTATCAGTCAACTCTGAGTTCAGTTTAATTGCTAGGATTGCATTCACCTCACAGGATATCCACCTCAGTCCCCTAATCATCATTGTAGCCTTATGCTGGGCTTTCTCCAGTTGTTCCTTATCCCTCTTCTGGGGAGCCCAGCACCGGACACAGCCCTCCTGATGTGGCCTCACCTGAGATGAGTAGAGAGGAAGGATACCCCTCCTGGGCCTGCTGGCAACTCTCTTCCCAGTGCACACCAGCATCCCATTTGCCTTCTTGGCCACAAGCCACATTGCTTCTGTCTCACGGGCAGCCTGCAGTGCACCAGGATTACCAAGTCRTTCTTTGCAGAGCTGCTCTCCAGGGGCACCCCCAGCCTGCGCTGGTGCATGAGGTTTTTCTTCCCTATGCTCAGGAGCCTGCACTTGCCTCTCTTGAGCACCACTTGCTACAGGCCTCCAGCTATACTGCATTGCTGATCACAGCCCTTTGAACTCAGCCAGATGGCCATTTCTCAATCCACTTCACTGTCTCGTAATAATTTCTGTATTGTGAGAAAGTGACATTTCTGAGTGTGCTTCTGAGCAAGAGAAGCAGAGTTTGTGTCCATGACAGTGTCTCCCAGTTCTAAATAGCAGGATCAAGTAAAATGGTTCCTTGTATTATATAACACTATTCTTTTGCTATGCTTTTAAAGCAYATTTATTTATTTAACCTCTTCACCATATAGCTAACCATGCACCACTGGGTTCCTTGAGTGAAGTGGTAATGGTGCATACTTTACGAATTCTATTTAAAAATGTTTTATTATTAATAGTCCTGAAGATATTTAAAAGAGATCTGAAATGCAGCCACTTGGAGGTCATCTTTTACTTGCAAAGCAAGGATTAATAGAAATCACTGAAGGGAGTGCAATCTGGGGATTTTTAAGAAAACGAAGGACCGAACATAAAACAGGAGGAGAGACAGAATACCACAGAGCTTCAAGGAAAACAGAAGCTGGAAGAGAGCTGTGAATGTAGTCAAACCTAGGAATTATGACACAAGTAGAATAATTCAGAGCTCAACAGAATGGGACTGCCTAGGAACAACCACTTTTGCTCATGGCAATATAAAATCTCAAATGAAAAGTGAATAGGTATAGGGTGGACCACTCAGTTATACTGAAAAATGCCTGAAATGGCAAATTCGGTTCCCTTTGCATGCCCAAAAACATTCTTTTACCCTATGATCTTCAACAAATCTATTCATCTTATCATAATGCTTCTTTTGTAAAGCACAATGAATCTGTGAAATATATTTAATATATTAAGGGCTCCATAAAAGCTAATCTTGTCAAGGAAAGATGTGTAAGAAAGACATAAATCCTTATAGGCAGTGTGAAAAGAATTGTATAGAATTAATTTATTTATATTCAATCTATGTCTCTTAGGTAAACTGTACAAGTGCCTACACATCCAAATGACCATAAAGCAAATGTAATTTCTTTGTTTCATTTCAATGATTTTAAACCATAGAGTCTTGACAATATTCAGGAGGATAAACAAATTCAAAATATTGTTACAATTTTCCTTTTTCTACTAATAAAGTAGCTACTTACTGTAAAAAAGAATTAACATCAGACTTTTATATAATGACAAATGTGGTGACTATAGTTTTCCTTTTCCAAAATGCACCTTGATCAGAGATCAAAGCTCTCTTCTGCCAAATATTCTTTCAGTGATGCTTACTTTTGCTATAAGCAAAAACTTTGAAATTAATGGAAACATGTGTAGTTTAACTACAGTAGTCAGTTCAGTTGCTTCTCATGGATTATAAAGTGGACTGTTATGCAAAATGACTTACTCTTTGTTTAACCATTCCAACTACTACGAGAGTCATCCTAATACTATATTCCTTTTGGCTCACTGAGAATTTCCTCAATGATTCTTATTCATGCAGAGATTCAGAAAGCTCACTAAAGTTTTAAGAAGCCTCTTAATAAATTTTGAAAGATTTGGAAGTAGGGTTATATTTTTTTTCTGTTTGGCAAAGCCTTAAGTGCAAGTAAGCACTGTTTTCTGGGTACTGACTGAGCCCCTTGACATTAAGCAGTACTTGTTCTGGTTTTGTTCAACTGAGTTTTGTGTCTGTTACACAGTCCTTTAGGGAAACAAAAGTGTGCCAGCTGAAGCATCTTATTTTCCACAAAATTACTCACACGCTCACATTTTTTGTATGTTTAGTATTCACAAATTGATAAGCAGCTCCTAGCAACCAACAAAAATGAAAGATATTTCATGGAATCTGATTCCAGAGTAGGTCTTCACCACCATCTATATTTTGAAGACATACCAAATGTGATGCCTTTCTTTTTTACTAACTTTTTTTTTAGTTTGTAAAGGAGATTTCTAGTAAATCAATAACACTGCATTATAAATATCAAGACCCTCCCCCTCCTTTTTTTGCTACTGTTAAAGATATTTATGCATATTTGAGGACAAAAAACTAGATCAACATAAGGCTATACAGCAAAGTGAGGAAGAGATTTTTAGTAATACTAAAAGTTTTGTTTTCTATTTTGTTCTTTAAATGTMTGACASATACCTTGAAATTGAAGGGTTTATTTCMTTAAGATAGGCGGGTTTGGGGTAGTAAATGCTGCTTATGATGTTTGTTGGTGATACTGTTTTGTAATTCAGAAACATCACTATTTTAGAAAGATAGTCAAAGATGTTCAGTCAAAGGGACACATTTTATATTAGTTGATCTTCAACAGCAACTAAAGTTGATATAAAAGCAATTACTATAGTGATGACTTCCTGACCCAAGATGACTTCCTTCTCAGGCAGTTCCATACTTTCCAAATATCTTCTTACCCTTCACAGTTTACAAAGATCATAGAGAAATTTTAACATGCTGTTTTGGGATTTGCTTTTGCATTTTTTCTTTTTTTTTTCCTGTCTAATTCTCATATTATTCATTCACAAAGTCCAAGCTTTGGTTTATAAAAGCAGTAGAGTCACTTTTCCCTGATGGTCTGTGCTCTTTCTGCTTTTTCCTTTATTTTATTTTAGTAATTGTAGTACTCGTACTCTTTTATCATTGTTATTGTTAATTCAGCTACAGTTTATTTGTTCATTAACCGGCATGTCCATTTGTACAGCAAATTCCAGATCAGACTAGAATTTGACATTTCCTTTAAAAATGCCTGCTTTTTTTATTTTCCTTTATTTTCCTCACTGTTTTGATATTCAGACCTGACAAATATAATCTCAGCAGATGTTGCTGGTGACGATGCCATTTTTATACACTTCAAACTTTTCTATCCAGCTTCCAGGCAAAATGCTTAACACTCTTTTAACCCTGTGGTAATATCACAGGACTTCTTGAACTAGTCAGTTTTCTTCTGATATCTATGTGTTTTTCCTGCAATGTAGCAGGTTATATAGAGGCTTCAGTTTAAATTGTAATAACATTCTGTGAACATTGATAAGCAACTGATACTGACTCCAGCCAAAATGAAGAGTTGAATCTGTTGTATTTAGATTTAAAGGTTTTTTAAATCTCTAGGCATCCTACTAAGAGTACAATACAATCTTCGCAACACATGAGCAAGACCTTACACTGACAAATGCTATAGGAGCATCTCTTCATCACAATGAGAACAGAAGACCACTCAGAAACCCTCGTGAAAAATATACAAATGTTATTTAATCGGTCTGTTTAAACATATTTATTTTTTATAAAACCTATGTGAAGTAGTAAATGTGATAATAATCTAAGTATTGTGTGAAGCAGATTCATTACTGCTATTTTGTAGTAAGGATGTCCGTAAAGTCCTGGTTCAACATTTTGGCATTTGCATTTGATAGAATTAAGTAACTCCATATGTTGTCATCAAGCTAGATGTGCATGGGATTAGACAATATATTTCTTACTCTGTCTTAAATACCTGTCCTAATATACCCATGCATTTATTTTAAGATATAACAATGGAAGTGACAACTATCTCTTACTTCTGTTCCTCAATGGCAGTCATCTACACTAATAAATAAAATGATCTGAGACAAACTGACATGGAGAAGTTAGTGTCTGGACCATTGCACTTTTTCTTCAAAGCAGAAGGGCCACATATGGACTGCTTGGTTGGAGTTAAAACCCAAACTGTACCCAAGACCTGCTAAAAAGAGATAGCACTATATATTTCTCCATATTGCATCCTGTGTTCCCATTTTCAAGGCTCTGTTGCCATAACAGCCCTAGGTACTTCTACACAAGAGTCATAAATATTTTATTCTGCATGAATACTGATTATGATTATACCATACAGATAAGTGAAACTGCTTAGGCATAGGTACCTAGTGATTAGAAAAATTGCTGTTAGAGTCAAAATAAATAAAAAGAAAGGCATGTCAAGAAACAAAGAAAGACAGATCAAGAAACATTCAGACAAAGTTAATCTGATAAGCCTTAGTCCCAGGTCTTTGCAAAGTCAGTACACGATGTGCGGCCTGTTTCTAGCAACATTAATACTGTGCTTCTTGCGCTATAGCAGACAGTAGAATATTTAAGAACCCTGCTCTTCCGATGTACACCAACCTCCTAATCCTAACAACATGATGGCAGATTTGGTCAAGTGCAGAAGCAGAGTTTTAGGCTGCTGGACAATAATTGTTTAAAATTTCAATATCTATGCATTATAGGAATCAAGATTTTAAGAGTGAGTGTTTTTGACTGAGGTGTTGGCCAAGTATAACTTGATCTGGGCCTGCRGATGTTCAAATCTTTAATACCACTAAAAAAATGTACCTGTGTGTATATATCTGTAGATCTGTGTATTTCTGCAAGTTCTTGTTTGTGTAGTTAAGGAAGCCTATCACCAATGTTGCTTTCTACTGTTAGAGTGTAAAATCRTAGAATCACGGAAGGCTTAAGGTTGGGAGGAACCTCTAGAGGTCATCTAGTCCACCCCCCTGCACACGCAGGGTCTCCTAGAGCACGTGGCACAGGGYGGTGTCCACGCGAGTTTTGAAGATCTCCAGAGAAGGAGACTCCACCACCTCTCTGGGCAGCCTGTTCCATGAATTAGCTAAGATGACTTGTAATTTACAATAGCTCTAAAAGAACCATTTAATAGCAATCCAGGTGATACTCTACAGATTACAGCTAAACCAAACAGAAGTAAATTCTTTACCTCAGGATAAAAATATGTAGGAATATGTAGCTACATGTACAGGGAAAAGCTGAGATGCAGTAAATTCCCACCTAATTTATTCTTACAGTGACTTAGTAATTCATATTTCACTAATGTTCAGTGTGTTGTGCTTTCTTCCACAAGATCTAACAGAATGAGACTTCTATCTAGATATCATAAATTCTGATGTCTTTTTTGCTGTCTGTGTTAGCATTTCTCTAGTATTGAAAACCTGGAATGAGGAGTCATGTCTCTACTTTAGGGAATGTTCACCCTCCAGCCTTTGCCTTTGCAATGCAGTCTATTAAAGGATGTTACTGCAGTTGCTGAAAGAGCTTTATCTTCAGAGAAGTTCACACATGACTGGTAGCCTAATGAGATGTAGTATACATTATTTTTTACTCTGTTTATTTTCTTCACCTTTTTCTGTACATTTCTATTATTATTATTGACAATATAATTAATGCATAGTGTAACAAAACATTACTACCCATAGCGAAAGATGCAGACAAAAATATTTCAAATGTTCTACATCTTAGCCATTGTTTGGATATTTGCTTCTGTTGTTCACGAGCAGCTCTCACTTCTGAGAGGGCTGAGTCAATGCTAAGATAACATTACTTACCCTGTACAGTATATTTGAAAATGATTTCAGTTCACTAAAAAGCAACATTCCTTGCTATACTTAATTACAACCTGTTGAAAACTAGATATAACAATAAAAGAGACACACTGAAAGACTATTTAATAGTTCTTCCATGTATCTTAAAAAATCTGGCAAAGAATTTGTCATAAGAGATAAATACTATTTTGATAAAAAAAAATAAAATAAAATCTTGTCTGTGCCTATGCCATCTATAAAAAGCCATGCATTACCGTGATTTGTATGTCAAAGACGTACAGACCTTTAGGAATTGGTATTGTAAATCTTTATTCTGTCAATGATTGTATACGCTGCTCTGATTTTGGAGTGAATACTTTTTGCCTGGTTATTTCTCCATTTTTGAGTAAATACGCATGAGCCACTGAGTTCCTTAAAATTTGCACAATTTGTTTTCCTTGAATGTTAGCAATCATTTTTCATCATAATGAATGGAATTGGTTTATAATAACATATGCCGAAATTTCTGTCTTGTAATATCCTCACTTCCATTTTTGACCAAACTCAAAATTGCCTCACTTCAATTTGTTTCCTTTTTCTTTGAAACAATGATATTGTAGGTCCATGTATTTTCCTAATATTCTATTTTGTTCAAAATTATAGCTTATTTACTGGAGTCACTCAGACACCTTGCAGAAGATCTAGAAATGTGGTGCAATAATTGTGGATTTTCATTGACTTCTGTCCCAGATAGATATAGTAGTATATTACCTTCCATTTAGTATGAATAACACACACATATTTCATGCATAATCAACCAGGAAAAAAAGGACCATATTATCTAAAAGAAATACATGGTAAACATCTTTTATGCAATGAATAATAAAGAGCCATTATAATTTTACTATTGTTTGTAAATGTACTGGGACAGCATCTGTCCAGCCAGTTATTAAGTGACTACTAAGTCAAGTATTTTCCATACTCTTTCTTTCATCATTCTATGTAGTGGTGGCATAGAGATTAATATGACAAGTACATATTAATGTATGGCATTGAAGTGGTAAATAAGCAAAATTCAATCACTACATTAATCTGATGATGCTGTGGTCACAAAACCAAGTCCTTCAAAGTGGAGTTTTTTTAAGGTGTGTGCAACATTACGAGCTTGATTTACACAATCACACTTCTTTTGTCCTTGTTTTTTATCTGTAGTATCTCAGTGTATAGTCTGTTTAATAGTTGCTTAGTGTTAACAATTCATTATAGTTGTATTGTATTATGATGATAATAATAATAATGTAATTGTAATCATCAGTCATTGAGAAGCTCTGGGCTAAAAATAAAGCAACCAGACACATGTTTGAAATTGAAGTCCTTACATTTCAATTTATATCCTAATTTTAATTCTAAAAAAACTCCAGTAATCTGCAGCCTACGCTGGGAGGTGCCTGTGTACTGTGTATACACCACCTCTTATCTTTAATATTGCACAGGTTTATGAATATACCTACACCTACTGTAGTCACAATGAACTACCAACACTTCACCAGAGAACTGTATTTTTGAAAGGGACATCGCTATCATCTCACTTTATGTAACATTTAATGATGAGGACCCACTCACACAGCAAGTTCAGTCACTGATGTTGCAAAGAGGAGCTGTAGTCCATATTTCCAGGCCAGTTCCCCAAGCAGAAGTCTTTTGATGTGCACTTGCACATGTACATATGTCCCCTTTGTTGTGCCAAAATGCATAATAGGACAAGATRACCACTATGTTAGAGACAACTCACTAGAGAGGGTACTTCTCTGTCATTTAGTTACTAAGACTCCCACCAGGTTTGAAGGAAAAAAGATTTTCATCACTAATTTTTTGTTTAACTTTAGCATTTGGCTATTGAACATGCATACCTGCATTGCCAAAATTGTTTAAACTACAGTGTTTTGGATAATTTGGAGGAAGATTTATTAGAGATCTAAACAATAAAATACAACTATGATAAACAGTATTACTGAATTTATTCATTTTAAAAGCCTTGATATTGGCCMATGAAAACAAGACTGTTAAAATAATTCAGTTTAAAAAGAATCTGATGTTTCTTCTTAATTATCTTCTGTATTTTGTTAGTATTAGCGTGCATTTATTAATTGAGCCTTGTAGTTAACGGAACTGAGGTGTAGAAAATGAAGAATTTTCTTAGCCATTTTCAATTTCACACCACAGGTGGTATTCTTGGAAAGGGTAGTTTGCAAACACCAGCTGCCTGGCTTCTCAGTCATTGCCCACTCAAACATATATTAAAGAAAAAATAGAAGATTGGAAATCCACTGAGTATTGGCCGGTGTTTTTTACTTAAAACCATGAAAGATAAGATTCACAAATACTGAACTGAAAAAAAAAAAAGTAGTATAACTTCTTGTAAAATAATAATTAAAAAAAACAATGAAGGAAGAGAACATTAGTTTTACAATTGCTTACATAACCAATTCATTTGCTAGATTTTCTTTTTGAAATAATATCAGTTAAAATTCTGGTATTTAAATTATGATTGAATGTAACTGAAGTGTAAATAATAGATAGCCTGGAATATGGCAGACTACAATGCCACAGGTATATTTTCTTGCAAGCTATCAGTAGATGGAGGCCCCATGTGTAACTGTAGGATTGATTTGGCTGTGTGTCCTTCACCCTTTCTAGATGAGGAAAAAAAAAAAAAAAAGGATTCTGAATCATAATCCTGTGAATAAATGTGGGATGAAAATGAAAATAATGAAAATTATATMATGTGCAGATCATGAAGCATGTGTCAGGAAACATGCAGCTCCTCTGAATGAATTCACTAAGGATTCTTTAAAACACTGTAATAGTATTGACTGTATTTTAAAAATTGGCTTACATGTAAGATATTTCCAGTTTATTCACAGATAACAGCTCCAGTGTCAGTAAAATTAGATTAAGACTAAAAATTACTTTATTGCCCATTATATCACTATATGTTATTCCTCAAAGATAAGATATGGCAAGAACCACTGAAGTAAAATGAAGAATGAAGTACTTTTTAGGGGAATCGATTACAAAGCTGTTATCAGTTGTTATCAAGACTGCAGGGACTAAATGCAACTTCATATTATCAGAGTAAAAAAAAGGATAAAATAAAATGTGTTTATGAACCTTGTCTCTTGGTGATTGTTTCGTGTTAATGAGCATATCAGCTTAAGTGCCTTTAGCATTTTGTAGTAGTACTGCAATTATAACAAGCTCAGARCTGTAAGTGCCCAGCAATTTTATCAGTGGGAAGAGTTTTTAAAAGTTATCATCTTAATGATTTTACTCATTCTATGGGAATGAAGAAAAGAAAGAAATTTTGAATAGCAATTGTTGATAAAATAGTTGTTTTATAAATTAGGAAGGGAAAACCTTGAAACCTTGGTTACAAAACATTAGGAAATATATATATCACCTAATAAAATGTCCTCTCTCAAATTCTCTTTCTTATTACATTGGAGTATGGGATCTGCAGACAGTCTGATCACTTTAAACAATTAAAACAAGAGTGCCAACTAAAATATGCTTAACAGACAACTTATTAAACCAATTTAAGAGTGAAAAGACAATGGTACAGCATAGGTTTAATGGTGGAAGATGGTTTGTAGCAAAGATATCAATTTCATTCTGATAATTTTGGCAAAGAAATTAAATTTATGATTCTAATCTAATTTGTCAATGCCATTCTTTGCTGAGGTTCATAGAATGCGTCAAGAAATGGAGAGATTAGATAAAAGTCGATTAGATAAAAAGACTTGTTCAACAACCTTTTCCAGATAAATATGGATGTTAAAAGTGGTGCAATTCATTAGTGCACTCAACTTCTACAGACTCAGAAATTACCAAGATAGAGGGTGTTGTGTGCATTTAACAGGCATAGGCCACCTGGATTAGCTAATATTTGAAGCAGAGCATTTAGTTTAAGAGATTTTATTTCATTAAATGAAATTTCACGGTAAATTTCATTTTATGGTACAAGAAGAGCATGCCTGAAAAATAAACACAGAMAACTCCTTTTCTAGGAAACTCTGGCCTCCATACGACTGGTATTCTGGAAGAAGATGGTTTTTGCTGCTACAGCTGGAGGTCCTTTGGCGGTCCAATACCTTTGAGGGGCTGGATATCTACCAAAAGAAATCTTTGCTTCTGAGATTAGATAAAAGTGATAATCCAGGAAAAACATCCAGCAGTCCAGTCTGTGAGARAATTACTTGTATCCTGGAATTATAGGCAAAGAAGTTTCCGGTAGAGAGTAAAGTAATTTACATAGGAAAACTGGGTTAATACTCTGACTCTTTTGATTGTATTGGCTTGCCAGTTTGCCAGAAGTTTGTAAGCTGATTCTGTGGAATGAAAGTAGTTATCCCAAACACTGGATGTGACTGACGATAATCGTACTTGCAAGTAGCTTTTTTGAAGCTACCTAAATTACTTTGAACAAAGACCTAGGAAAGATGACCCAAACTCTGTCTCTGGGAGAGGAACCAGAGAGATAAAAGGAGCTTCGGGAGGAAGAAGTTTACAGTTAAGTGGAAATGATCTGAAATGAAAACCTCTGTTTTGATGGAGTTTGATAGTTTTTGATAGWCTCTTTATAGACATTTGTGTCATTCTTGCTCTGTGTGATGAGTATATTCAGAGTATATTCTTCCAGAGAGATGCTGAAGAGCATAACTTTTTTTGTGTGTATGTGTGTACATGTGTGTTATCTATTACCTTTGAATTTGTAATAATGACATTTGTTGTTGCTAAACTTTAAAGTCTATGGGTTCACAACACTTACAAACGTACAGTAAAATGATATGCATATGTCAGAAGAAAATGGTTTTCTATTAGTGATCTTGCATTACTTTATGCACTATTACAAATTTTGGAAGCACTGAGTTCTAGCTTTTGCCCCAGCAAAGAGGTAAGCAGAGGTACAGGAACTATGAATTATCTTATATAATCTTGAAATGATTTCTCTATGCACAATATTTTCCAAGCTTGAGTAACGTTTGGTTCAGTTTTGGTTTTAGGCATTTAGACAAATAAGATCTCTTAAATGTTAAAGTTGACAAGCAAAAACTCTCTCGCATGCAGGAGCCTTCATCAGTAAGTGATTGTGTTCTACGATGGTCATTTAAATTTTTACTYATAATGAGTTAAGAAAATCTTTCTGCACTGGTGAGAATACTAACATCAGTGCATGCAGCCAATTCAAAAACTGCTGAAGGAGAAAAATAGTTACTAGAGATGTTTTTTAAGACAGCTGAGGTTAATGAGGAATCACAAGCTTAAGACATGAGTATATGGCTGTGGTTCTGAAATATTCCATGTGTAAGAAGATTGTGAAAATTAAGTTTCCATCTTAGGAATACAGATGCACTGATCAAGATTTTTATTTGAGGAAAACCAATGTGGTCATGACTTCTATGCGAACATGTATTTATATCCTCTTTACTTCAAATTTCTCAGTATATTCCACACTATGATTAATATTTTTTTCTTTTCCTTGATCAAAATGTTGAACATGTCTGGTGCCCTGATTTTTCTAGGCAGACCTGTCAGTCTGGCCAGCATATTGTCTCTTGAATCATTGCTCATGTCATTTTGAAGATGGATGAAATCTATGTCTTTTCAAGATACAGAGACTTTCCCTGAATTCTGTGCCATTCTTTGACTCCTTAGTCATGAAAAATACTTGAGATAACACAAATGCTGAAAACAGCATGCAATTCTGATTTCTGTTTCAATGATAACATAGGGTATTACTGAGGTGAAAATATCTTTCCTAATTATTTACCTGTTTAAATTAATGCTTTTTATTAATGGGAAATAAATTGTTGTTCTCTTTTTCTATTTTTTAAATAGAAAAATTTTTGGTATCATTGTTAGAACAAGAAAAACTTTTGTATAGTGACACATTCAGAAATGGTTCCATTTGCTCTCAAGTTGATAATTAGTGTCTTAGTAAGCATGAGAAAAACTCTAAGAAAAAATGGTTTTTTTTCTGAAATGAGTAGTGCAATTGTCAGTGCAACTGTCATCTTCTTTGACAAATTATGCATATCATATAGAGAATTCCCTATTCTATCTTCCTCCCACTGGCTCTCCCTCCAAATGAGCTCTTGCATTTGTTTTATTTACTAAACCATGCATTGCCACCTTGTACCTTGATTTCCACTGCAGTTCACTTTCAATAATATATAATGTGGATTCATCATCTCTGTAATACTACAACTGTTCCCTTTATTACACTTCATCTTTTAATTAATTTACTTTTACTACATTTTAGTTCCTTGTTTGCTCTATAATTACTATTTATTCTAGTATCGGTTTCTGAGCCCAGAAAACCACACTTAAGCTCACATATCTGAACTTTGCATGTTTCTTTCAAACTTTTTTAATTTTAAAATCTATCGTTCATATTATCCACCCTGCTAGAGCACGTATTATATCTGCTTTGTTTCATACGGATTTTAACTGATAGCTAACCCATGTTGAATGCATGAGAACTAGCAATCAATGGAAAGAAGAAAAATGTTTCGTTTTCATGTGCCATGATTAATGTGATTAATTGCTTGTGGATGAGACAGAGACATCCATATTTTCTGACAGATTCATTACTGGTGAAGTGTCTAACTTCTGTTTGCTATAACTTTGCCTTACTCTTAGTGGCATGTTTAACATGACAGTCATTTTACACTGAGAAATAGAAGACTATGATTCATTCAGTGTATCATTTATAATCTATATTTCTAGATTCCAGCTTTCTCAAATAAGAACCTGCCAGATGTAACTGTCATATAAACAATCAGAACTTTTCTTCCCTTTTTCAAAATGCTGCTTACTACCATAAGAGTTTAAGTTGTGATATGCTGTTTGTGATGTCTTCTTTACAGATATACTTAACCTCTCTATCATGACAGAGTATCTAACATGTTCTGGAGCTGCATAAATATTTGAAAAGAGTGTTTTTTGATGCCCTATAGGATTATTCCATCTCTAAGAGCACCATATGATATGCAACTGCAGGTCTTTCATGTACTTTGACAATAAACTTACCCCAATGAGATGACAAGTACAATTAAATGCAGATTAATCAGAGTTCTTGAAAACATTACGTTTGTGTACTCATCTTGATATAGTCACAAAAATGATGTTGGCTGGGAAAATAAATTCTCAGTACTAGCATTTAACTTTCTTTTACTGACACCTTAAGTTTAATTGAACAGAAAGTTATGGAAAGAGCTTTTAGATTCGGGGGGAAAAAAAAAGAAAAAAAAAGGAAGAAGTTGTAGTTATTTATCTATCTCCAAATTCTTTCAATTGCATTTGATAAGCAGTTCTTTCCAATAATAATAGCTGGCTGGCTGAGGATACATAAACACATCTCTTTTATTGTGATAAAATGTCACCAGGAAAAATATGCATGCAACCTAAAACAGTCCTTGTAGATGGCTACTCTTAAATATACTAAAGACAACTGCTTTCTTGAAACCGACACTAGCCTTTGTAATCTAAGATAGACTCACTGAATTGTTAACAGTTTCTGAAGAGGAAAGAGAGTTTGTTTTTAATGTTCCCAGAGACAGATCATGTTGCTGATGAATTTAAATAGACATGAGAATAAACCACAATATTTTTCTTACTGCTACTCTCATGAAGCATGCAATTACAGTATGATATCTAAAGGTACTTGCAGCTGTATTTGTGAAGGCTAACTCTTCCAGGTATGTTTTCCKTTTGGATGACAGTAAAGATTCTGCATATCTACTTCTCCTAATAAAATGCAATTCCATTAATTCCAGTAGTTTGTTAACTGCTTTATCCACTCAGTTTTTCTCTATATTCAGTAAATATATTTAGGACAATAGCTTGAACGAGTGTGAAAATATTGATGTATAATAGAAAAACAGAATATGCAAGTGCATGTATGTGTTGACTAAAGTATTCAACATACAATCAGAAATATTTTGAACACTTATTTTCTATACAAGTTCTGTTTCCTTCTACATTGCTTTTTTTTTGTCATTCAGTAAACTTATAAATTGTTCAAATTTGTTTCTATCTATCACAGACCTCATCAGAACTGCTGAGCAGATTGTATTTCTACTCATAGCTAAGTACTCCCTGATAGCCCCTGGCCTCAGAGCTCTTTGCCAGACCTGAATAAAATAAAATAAAATAAAATAAAATAAAATAAAATAAAATAAAATAAAATAAAATAAAATAAAATAAAATGGAAAAAAAGAAAACAAAGAAGAAGAAGAAAAAATAAAGAAGTACTCCTGATCATGTTGGTTTACACTGTTTACATGAAAGGCACAGAAAAGAAAATATTGGCTTATGTTAAAATAAACCAAGCCTATGCTACTCAAAATGCAGATCTAAATGGAAGGAGGGGGAAAATAAACTAGCAATAATTTTCTGTATGTGTGTGGGAAGGAAATAGGAGTGGTCTGAATTTGGTTTTTTTTAGTTGGTAAAGGAAAAGAAAGTCTTTCCAGAGAGCGAAGTCAAGGTACATTTACCTTCTCTGCAAATGCAAACATTTCATTGTATCTCTTCACTGCAAGAGTCCCAGCTATAGTGCTGTATTTTTTAGTGCTGTATTTTTTACTTCATAATCCCCATTTCTTCATTTTCATTTTAGGTGAACATGAAGAAAGATGCAGGAGTTTTTTAGTGCCATTTTACTCTTAAGGCAGGGGGACGTATTTGTGGATCTATATCCAAGCAATATCTTTTGCAGTACTTCTGCAATTATATGAACAATAAAATCCTCTAAGGCAATTTATATGGGCTATTATATTCCATAATAGTAGATATATTCATTAGGAATTAAGAAAAAAAATTTTGACTTTTTGAAAACTGCAAAGAATCAAAGCCAAGTATTTCTTCTTTGCAGTAATAATAAATAATTTTTTTAAAAAGGATAKATAGTCACATCTTTCTATCATTCCCCTTGGAATATAAATAGAAGACAGGTTTGGTTCCTCATAAGAGAAAGTTAAGACAAATTCTTAGCATATTGAAGTAAGGGTTGGCAGATTCTTTATTCTTTTATTTATTTATTTATTTGGCAATATGCCACAAATAAAGTATTAGTGATGAAAATAGAATAATCTTTTTTAAAGTCACGTCAATTTGATGTTCCCAACAAAACAATAACCCCAAATGGTTTCCTGATCTGGACTTCAACTTATAATTATTTTTACTTMATTTCTGTCACATTGTAAAGTACACAATGAAGTAGCAAACTCTCTTTCTTCAAATGTTCACCTAAAAAATAAACAAAAAATTGAACTAATATTTAAAATAGGAATGTATTTTCTGCAGGATCAACTGTGATCTTTGGGGAGAAATACAAAAAATTTTGAGAAGTAGGGAAGTACTCATAATATGAGTGCTCTCTGTTAAGCAGTCATCTCATCTTTTGTCATACCTCAGKTACTACTTTTTCCAGATCAGTTTTTGTCCTGAAAACCTCTGCTGTTACTGAAATATAATTTACTCACTGAACAGTTTTCAGTCAGTCAAGGCTATGTCAACATTAGTAGTTGCCTACATATTGGCCAAGATGTGAAAATATTGGTTAGTTGGTCAAAAAATATTTCTGAAAAGTCTGAAGAAAACTGCTCAAACAGAATATGTTGTGATGGAGATAATGTTGAACGAACAACTGGGAAACTTCCATTCCTTTGATGGCTTTGTTTGGATCACTTAATAATTGTCTACCTTAGGAACACACAGTATTGTTATCTCTAAATCCTTAAGTCTGACTTCAGAAGGCAGTGAATTTCCACTTGTGACTTCTCCAAAAACTACTTTTTATATTTCTAGCGTTTTTAACTTCATGACATTACTGCCTGCTTCAGTAACTGAAAGTAAAAGCTATATCTTAATTGTTTGAAAAACTTTAATTAAAATTATACCTATCTGAAATCCAGTGAAACTTACTAATGAAATTTGAGAATTTGAAGACATCTTCAGAATCTACAGTGACAGCAGAGTAGACAACAGAGATCAACTGTCCTGGGTTGAAAATTCCTTTGAAAGAAAAGTCATATTGCTAGTGATAATCTCTAGAGCAACCAAATAGTCTTCTGCTCCAAGCATTCTGTGAGCAAAGGACAGCAAAACAAATTTGCCTTTGTTTTATCTACTTATATGCAAGGACTTTTTTTTCATGAAACTTGACTATGRTACAAGCTGAGTTCCTGTTATTTTTGCTATTGTGAAGGGAAGACAATGGGTTAAAAGAAAATTGCAGCACAGGCAAGGAATGCCAGGTGTAGGGAAAGATACAGAAGTTCGGATGAGAGAAAATGAGGGATTTGAGAGAGATTAGCCAGATATGTAGGAAAGTCCTATCGCTGTCTGCCAGTCACTGCTTTAGTGATACTGGAATTGCCTGCTTGGCTTCAGTTTATAAACCTGGAGGGAGGTATAGCTTTGTTGGTGTATGTTGCTAGCATATCCCTGGATAGTCTCTTCTATACTCTTAATATTGTGTATTTTTATTGTAGTCCTATGATGGGTGTGCTTCCTCCCCAGCCCAGACTGACCATAAGTAGCCATAGCCCCATTCATTTCTTCTATGATCCTGGTGGTTGCCCCCTGATCTCTTCTTCCATTCAGAAAACWACCAGATGGCCAACAGAGATATAAGGGCTAAGTGAGCATGCRTCAGCCAAAATTCATCTGAAAGGAAAGATTGAGTATAAATCACTCATTTTATCCCATAAAAATGGGGACAGCCCGAGTGCCCATTGAACTCTCCTTGCATGGCAGTGGGCTGCAAGCCAGGATCTCCCCTTGGGCAGGGATGCCTCTCAAGGACATTCTTTTGGATGGAGAGATCCTTGTCACAACAGATCTTTGGTAAGGGTAATAGCATGCTTTCTGAACTTGTAAACTTTACTGAATTGTGTGTGTAACTGTGCACAGATTTCTTTAATCATAAACCACTGRCCAGGTCTGGGACTGAGATTGGATCCAATTRCACCCAGACTCCTCTCAGGAGCTTGGAAAGCAAGGAGGTCCAATCTGAACCCCATGACTCAATGGAACGGTCTTCTTGTTAACTTTGTGTATATCTTGTACCCCATGCAGTAAATAAGTGACCTTGCCTTTAACTCCCATTAAATGATTGTCCATATCAACAAAGCCTATTACTATTTCTTTCACATGAGTGAAGTGCATTGTGTCACTTACCACCACCCCACTCATTCCGTGTCAAGTCCTCATGGAGTTTTAACTGTAAATTCAGTGGGATAGAAGGTTGAATCAGGGCAGATTGCTCCAAAGACAGCTCCTTTACTGTGTTGGCAGTTTCTTCTCATGCATCTYCACTGTTAAGAGAGTTTTTAGATAATGTTTAAATATCCCTGGCTGCTGTTACTTTTTGACCAGTGAAGGAATACAAAYGTTTTCGTTCAGCAATTCCTTGCATACTGAAACACTATAACCTCTGGTTTCTTCTTTCTCATCCTCCATTTACAGGCATTAGCTATTAATTAAGGATTAAGGAATACTTTTAGACTTATCTGATGTTTTCATCTAGATTGTACTATCCTAGTGTAAAATACACTTAAAAATACAACCAAAAGATAGTTTTCCAACCAAAAGAAATTTTTCTTTTTAGGAAACAAATGCTTTTCCCTGGAATGAATATACACATTTTGGTTGTTTTAAATGTGTTAGTATTCAGAATGTCATACATAGTATGAGCCAAAAAGGAAACAAATAAGCAAAAAATTTTAAATAGTAGGACTTAGCCTGGTTTATGAAAGTGGGAAAGGAAAAAAACGCTATGTGAAACATCTAAGAAGCTACTAAGCAGTTAAAAGCCATTTTGTATTTTCCTAGGAGCATGCAGCTAAGAAATTGATAAAACTAACAAGCTTATTTTGCAACCCAGCTGTAAACATATATACATCAAGCAGAACAAAACCTGAGTGAATCACTTCAAAAAGCASCTAAAAGGACTATAATTTTTCTTTTGCAGAAAAGGAAAAAGCATAGTTGTGTGTGTGAASGATAAATTACTCCAGTTTATACACAATTTCTGACACTTTTTTACTTTTCTTTTTTCCCTGAAAATTGCCTCTGTGGCTTTACTGTTCTTCAAAGAACTGTTCATCCCTGAGCTGAAGTTGTCATTTCAAGCTATACTCTTATTCAAACCGCATATTGAATATTATATATGGATGATTATCTTCACTGATGCTTGAATTGATTTGAATTGAAGAGGGCCAATGGCATCTTGGGCATTAAGAAGAGCATCTCCAGCAGGTCGACGGAGGTGATCCTGCCCCTCTACTCAGCCCTGGTGAGGCCGCACCTCGAGTACTGTGTGCAGTTCTGGGCTCCCCAGTGCAGGAGGGAYGTGGAGCTGCTAGAGAGAGTCAGCGCAGGGCCACAAAGATGATTAGGGGCCTGGAACATCTGCCCTATGAGCAAAGGCTGAGAGAACTGGGGCTCTTCAGCCTGGAGAAGAGAAGACTGAGAGGGGACTTGATTAATGTATATAAATACCTCAAGACAGGGAGTGAGGAGGATGGGGCCAGCCTCTTCTCAGTGGTGGCCAGTGACAGAACTAGAGGAAACGGCCACAAATTGAGGCACCAAAAGTTCCACAGGAACTTGAGRAAGAATTTCTTAACAGTGAGGGTGACAGAGCMCTGGAACAGGCTGCCCAGAGAGGYGGTGGAGTCTCCTTCTCTGGAGATCTTCCAAACCTGCCTGGACATCACCCTGTGCCACATGCTCTAGGRGACCCTGCGKGTGCAGGGGGGTTGGACTAGATGACCTCTAGAGGTCCCTTCCAACCTTAAGGATTCTAGGATTCTATGATTCTAGGATTCTATGACAGAGAAACTTCAAATTTAGATATATTAGTGTTAATGAGAAATTCTTGCAAAAAGACAAAGAAGCATCTCCTTGAATTGTTTTTCTTTTTCTYGATGAACTCTTCAATGTCTTCATCTTGGATAAAGCATGGAGCTAGAGTTCATTCCTCTAGCATCTCATTGCACTTACTTGTGCCTGTAAAAGCCTGGATTTGTTTCCTCTCACAAGTTAAGTGATGAATATCAAAATTATTTCATAATGAAAATTTTATAGTTGTCACAAGCTTTTTTGATGACTTCAAAATTCTACTTCTGCAGCCCAGCTAAGGCAGAAATAAATAAGAAATRAATTTTAAATCTCATTCATAAATCCATCCTTATGATGGAGTTTACTGCTTCAGAAAGGAAGTGAATGACAGGAGAAACCTGTAAAATAATGCTTTTGATTTGTTCCTAGAATAAGAGTAAAATCAAAGTGTTAAGATGTATTACAAGCTTGCATTGAGTCTCTGAATCTGGGAGATCTTGAAACATTCTAGTGTTTTTGAGTGGCTTTAAAAAATGAAAAATATATTTTTTCTGTCTTATATTGGAAAGTATGGCAAATTCATGTCTTTCTTGAGCTGCCATACAARCAGTTGCTACTTTTATCAACATTCTAAGCTGCACGTGAGTGTTGCTATAAGTATTTAAGTGCAAGAAAGACAACTTTAAACAATTCTTATCTCTTCTCTTGCAGTTGTTGAAGCTTGCAGAATATTGTGAAACCTTAGGTTGAATGAGAAGAAGGCTTAATTACTGCTTTTTCTTAAAGCTTTTTTTACCTCACTTTCTTTGTTTTCCAACAATTTTATTTATTTGGAAAGAGAGAATGTAGTCACAAATCCCTCATATATTTCCAGTTCTATTTGTARGCCTTAAGTCTGTGGATATCTTGGTAAGTTTTATGTGGATATATTGCTGTTATGACAGGTGCAACTTGTTTTTATATTGATATATTTAGTTAGCTGGGCAGAAGTAGTCTAAGATTTGATGGTAATTGTTGCATTTAGGATGTGCATATAGACCAAAAGAAATGTTTGCTGAATCTCATTTTGCAAGTTGGAAAACTAATTTGATTCCTCTTACTGATGATTTGGTTGTCGCAACCTTTTAGACAGGTAGAGTCAGCAAAAAATGTTTTCAATCTATCTGAAGATACATGATAACATAGCTTGAAAATTAGATATATTAAATTCAGATTAGTGGGTCTAGATACTGTGAATCCATGTATAATTAAAAAGAGGATCTGTATCTGTGCTTCCTAACCTGGAGCTGTTGAGCATTTTTTTATTATAGTGGGAAAACTACAAAAAAAAAATTCTTTTCTTTTCCTATCAGGAACAGTTTAATGAGCAGGGATCTAATTAGTGATTTGTTTCTCAARAGACAAAAAGTATTCTCTCAGTAACTTCACTGTACTTGAATTATAAAGCTTATTAAAAACTGTCTTTCAGATTTATTTGTTCTGTTTTACATTGAATGTTGTGAGGTTTTTTTCCTGTTTAGAGAACATTGCCATCTTACATACAAGATATTTATGCACATATTAAGTTGAAATGTAATACAGTAAATATCCAAAAATATCCATGGATTGAAGTGAGCAACTCCCACAACAAAGTGTTCTATCTTGCAAAACTAATGGGTTTTCTGTTCTGAGGTTCTGAGTTAATTTTACTAACACTCAAATATTTTCAGTGTGAAAAACACATTGATGGCAATCTCCACAGATCAAACTAATATCAGATAGCTTTTATTCTGCATCCAGAATAAATGGATTTTTTTTGATACCATTCAATACCATAGACCATTTTAAGTATAATCTCTTCAATATATTCTGATATATGCTTTAGACCTATGCTCTAGGGTAGGGTTCCTAAAGCTGTTTCCAAACTGATGTTTTACAGATTTTGYTTTTAAGATGGAGGATGTATGGTTGACTTCATTTTCATTTGGATACTTCGATTTCATTCCTTTGGYTTTCATACAGACAAGCTTAAAACATTTTAAGAAACTGAGCAATACTCTGATATTCCTGTCTGAACTTGGTTGTGATATTTCTTTATTTTCTCTTGTCTGAGTGATATTCTGAGGAAGACCTTGGGATGCGGGGAATGTTTGCATAGACAGATACTGCTGTTTGTTTTAAGGTTATATGTATGTTACTATATACATATATATACTATATGTACAGAACAGGGTGTAGAGTCTGTGGACAGTAAAATCAGTGACTACATGGAACAGGTCTATCATCCAAATACTAAATATACTAAATACTAAATATACTAATATACTTAATATACTAAATATACTTAATATACTTAATATACTAAATACTAAATATACTAATATACTAAATATAGGCAAAACAAAAGCTAGAAATTCTGTGTACAATGATTAATTAGTTTCAAATTCTGCCTATGATATCCAAACAAACATAGCTCACTTGAAACAACAGGCTAATTGAAGCTATCTTGGACTTTTCCAGTGCATGTATACACAACAGATTTATCATACATCCATTGAATACAGCAGATACCTGACAGCTTTGGGAACTACTGTGTTGTTCTCTGARGCTGCCTCTAGTCTCATTGCTGCCAGGGCTGGGGGTGAGTGGGCAGTCTGGCGGCTCTCCGGCAGGGTGCCCAAGCCACCAAACTGCCCTTCTTGCCCTGGTGAAAGAGCTGTGACACCAACGGGGCCAGGGCAAAAGACTCATCTCAATTTTTTTCTCACCTCTCCTGTTAGGTCAAGCTTARTTGCAAAAAGAGTTTAAAATATGCCTCATAACTATTGGATTGTTCTTCACAGGATTAAAGTTCTACCACTATTCTGTAGAAAATGAAATGTGGGAACGGTTCTTCATGCACTAAGATCTTAATAGCCACTTTGCCTGATGCCCATTCTTAAAAGAAAGGAATAGTCGTCTTCTCTCTGTCTAGACCTTCAAGGTTATTTATCAGTGTTTAAGAAATTTCCTGTTTTTTCTTGTTGTTGTTGTTGTTTTCAGTTTCATAGTCTCAAGAACATATCATGGATATTTCGGGGATAATCAATAGYAGGAGAATATTTCTAAAAAAGAATGAAGTTATTTGACTATGTACTTCATTTATTTTTAGTATGTTTTCTGCATGTGGAGGTAAGCAAATAAAGATTGGTGAAAGACACTGAAACTAGAAAATGAAACAGAATTGGATTTCTGTTTTATGATTAAACTAACTGTCCTTGTAATTTTGAGACTTTTAAAGAAATTTGCCATTTATGCTGTCTTTATACAGATTTAAAATACAGCTTGGTATCTGATTTTTTGTTAGTAAATAGTACTTAAGTAACTGTTAGAAGTCTTCAATTATAGCTCTTATCTTTTTTTCTTTTTTTTTTTTAAAAAAAAATATTCTCTGTGCTTAAAACAGTATATGGTGACAGAAGGTATTCAGCTTCAAAATTCCRGTTGCTATAGCAGCACAAAATGTTTTTCAAAAGAATTCAGATTAACAACCAAATGGGAACACTTTTYACTTCACTTATTCGAAAAATAGTCACTTATCTGAAAAATGGTGGAAATATCTATGTGTATTACAGTTGGTGTTTATATGCTATGCTTCTTCTTTTTTTTTTTTAATGTGTCCATGTATTAAAAGTAAGAAGCTGTACAGACCTGGACAAATTAGTATAAAGAGAAAATACAATAAAATATATTGTACAATATATTGTACAGAGAAAATACATCCTTGATTCTTCATTGGAAATGAATGCAGTGCTCTCCCTGTCACAGTTTATCAGTTTATCAAAATTCACATGTACTTGAAAATATATTAAAGGTGATGCAATCAATTAATGAAAATGATTTTGAAGAGAATAGTTTTAACTGTCAACATATATTTTTCAATTATTTAAATAAACTRAACTTGAATTAAACACCTTTGATTAAACAAAATTAATTGCCTTTCATGCACTTGCACATTGCCTGGCCTCATAGTTCTGGATTCTGTAGGTTATGGTTCTACAAAGTATATACCAACAGTMTTTTTTGATGTGGTAAATGTAAGCGATGCATTTTAAACTTGAAAAGATTATGAGTTTTCTGATATTTTATTTGTTGCATGTTGCAAAGTGTTAAAGAAAATTACTCTAACAAATATTTTGTTACTTAATATGACTTGGCTTGAAGGAATTTTCTACAAAAATGTTATCCTAAAGCTCATTAAAACATTAAAAAGAAAAGTGCATTAAATATTATGGCAAAAATTCATCATGAAACTGACTCTTGAGAGGGTTTTGTGCCACTGTTCTGATTAAGAGGTATTTGTGTTTGGGATTATATTGAATAAATAGAACTTATGGCAATGGCTGGCTTTCAAATAGGCAGAAATATTAACAGTATGTATATGATTTACTGAAAAATGTGTTACATACTTTATTTCTCAAACCTATTTCATCAAGGTAAAATCTGAAAATTCGATTCTATAATTGTGAAAGATAGTCATTGAAATTTAGGCCATGAAGKTTCATACTCTCTTTTGAGAGTGTTGTAGAGAAATGCTATGACTATTAGTGACTACTCCATGCATTGAAGGAGGAAAGAATGAGATAYCTCAGGGGCACCTTTGCATTATATACAATGTAGAATTTCAAAAGTGCCCAATACTCCATTTCAAGTAAGTTCACACAGTATGTGTGAAACAACCATGGAATCAGRTCCAGCCAACACGAGTTCATGAGAGATAGGTCCTGCCTCACCAACCTGATCTTCTATGACCAGGTGACTCCCCTAGTGGATGAGGGAAAGGCTGTGGATGTGGTCCACTTACACCTCAGTAACGCCTTTGGCACAGTCTCCCACTGCCTTCTCCTGGAAAAGCTGACAGCTCATGGCTGAGGCAGGTGGACTCYTCATTGCATGAAGAGCTGACTGAATGGTTGGGCCCAGAATGGAGTTAATGAATGGAGTTAAAGCCAGCTGGTTGCTARTCACAAGCAGTGTTCCCCAGGGATCAGTGTTGTGACTAGTACTCTTTAATATCTTTATAAATGATCTTGTTYAAAGACAACACCAAGCTGGRAGGAAGTGTTGATTCACTTGAGGGTAGGAAGGCTCTACAAAGGGATCTGGACAGGCTGAATCAATGGGCTGAGACCAAATGTATGAGGTTCAACAAGGCCAAGTGGAGGGTCCTGCACTGCTGTCACAACAATCCGATGTGACACTACAGGCTTGGGGCAGAKTGGATGAAGAGCTGTGTGACAGAAAAGTATCTGGGAATGTTGGTCAACAGCCATCTGAACATGAGCCAGCAGTGTGTCCAGGTGGCCAAGACAGCCAATGGCATCCTGGCCTGTATCAGGAGCAGCTGGACTACGGAAGAGATCCTTCCCCTKTACTGAGGTGTGCTGTTGAGGCCACATCTCGAATACTGTGTTCAGTTGGGCCTCTCACTACAAGAAAGACATGGAGGTGCTGGAGCACAGACCTTATAAGCAGTGGCTGAGGGAGCTGAAGTTATTAATTTGAGGAAGAGGAAGCTTGAGGAAGACTATATCACTCTCTATAGCTATCTGAAGGAAGGCTGCAATGAGGCAGGAGTCGATCTCTTCTCCAGAACAAGAGGAAGTGACCTTGAGTTGCACCAGAGGAGGTTCAGGTTAGACATTAGGAAAAATTTCTACACAAAAAGAGTAGTCAGTCATCAGAACAGGTTGCCCAAGGAAGTGGTGGATTCCTCATCCCTGGCAGTGTTCAAGAAACGTGTAGATGAAGCACTTAGGGACATGGTTTAACAGGTATGGTGTTGARGAGATTACAGTTGGACTCGGTGATCTCAATGGTCTTTTCCAWACATAATGATTCTATGATTCTGTGATTTGTCACCCTTTAAAAACATTATAAGACTATTAAACTCACCCTCTGCATTGGGAATTGTGAAGGCAAGAACTTGCTGAAGATGCATTTTTATATGATAAGCAGTCAAACTAAAAGGTAAAACCTTTAGTTATATATAAGKCTATTACCACATAAAACATGTTCCCAGCCCTTGTCAATGAGGCCAAACCTGATGGAAACCTTCCAAAACCTTAGGGAAAATTTCTAAGGGGAGAGAGAGAGGGAAAAAAATATAAGAATTGTGTGGAAGTTTTGTTTATTCTCTGTAGACCTGAAAGGTAACAGCTCTGTTCAAGCTTTGAACATGCTGCACATCGCATAGTTGTGTAACAGTTTAGTTTTGCTTCCAAAGAGCATTCATTCTAAACAGGTAAATGGATGAAAGCAGRAAACAGATTTTTTTTGTAGAGATGTTCCTTTTTCAGCTCTTCTAGGTTTATTTCTAGACTGAATTTTTACAGGCTGCTCAAATTGTTGTGATAATCCGTGAATTGAAGTATGAGACTACTGTGGAGGAGCTGAGGGAGAGAGGTTTTTCCATGTCTGTTTTTGCTTCCCTGTAGCTCTCATTTTACTGCTGCAGACTCAGTACAACTATGGGACTGTGATGTAGAAAATGATGGCATCAGGTCAAAAAAGGGTGGTTAATAAAAGCTGCTGCTTCTGCACCAACTCAGACAGATTTTGGTGTTTGTTTAGTCAAATGAATCTCAAGGGTTATCCGCTTTTTCTGCCTTTTTTTTTTTTTTTTGTATGACAGTTGTCTCAGATGTTTCAAGTTTGGTGATCATTCCTAACCTTTGCAAATAATATTTTATCTGTCAAAATGTCATTCATGTAATCCAGATCCCTGGGGAGAGGGGAGGAGAGGGACAGAGGAGAATCTTGTCATCACATCATCTCTGACTTTGAAAATAAAATTAGAAAAACCTTAAGCTCTCATTTTTAGGGAGAGTGAGAGTTGARGACTGGCCTTTTAGCCAAGTATCCTTTCTAATGCTTTTCTCTCTAGCATCTCTTCTTCACTAGTGCTTTGACAGATAATATTGCTGAGGAAGTTTTCCTTTTCTTTCTGTYCATGATCAGATAAATTTACCATCATCACATATGCTAAGTTGGTCTGAACTGAACCATAAATTTCTAAAAGCAGACATTAAGTATTATTTGGGTCCTATCATTGCTCAGGATTCCCTTTCAATAATTTTTCAATAATTTTCAATAAGTCTTTTTCAATAATTCTCTTGAAGTTATAACGAGTTTTTAAAGGTCCTAAACAGTAATTTTTATTATAGCCATTCTCTTTAAAAAGCTTCAACTTTAAAAGTTTTAACTGTATTTACTTATAAAAAACTTACCTTTACTAGCCTAATTATGCAGTTGTAGATAGGAAAACAAAAGTACTATTTATATGGTTCTGTTTTGTACAATTTGTAAACATGAGGTAATACTGCTTGCTTTGCTTGGGCAATTTTTCAAGTTTCTGTGGTGCCTGATTTGCCATCTGCACTTGCTCACGCTCGAGTGCATTCTGCTTCTAATTAGGACACAGATAACAGAAAGACACTTGGAGAATATCCGTGCGAGAGGAAATGAATGTCAGGGCAGGATATGATGCTGAGCTTAAATTCCACAAGAGTTATTTTAAATGTCATTAGCATTATCATGAGAATTCACTGAAAGGCTATACTTGTACATTTTCAAGGGGGTGCACTTGCCCTCCTGTGTTTATATCCTAAAATTAGACACAAACAGGTTACGTTCCACACCTCCTTGCAAATCTTTGGTAGTTTTGGCAGCTCCTCATAGAGAAAGTAATTTCAGATTTGGCCTTTTGTTTTACCTCTGTTTTCYTGTTGAGTTGCTTAAGTTTGTGAATAGCAAACAACCTACTTTGACAGTATTTTTTTATGATGTGCATATGCRTCTTTTATGAGATGCTTAATTCTTAACAAAACATTTGTTCTGAGTTTCTCACTCCATCACTCTGTGTGTGTGTGCATGTGCACAGACACAGATAGACACAGATAGACAGGAAGACACTTGCTTATAGTACAATTACAGTGGAATTAATTTTTATAAACTTTTTTTCAATATTTTAGCTACTAAACTTTCAAATCATATATTTTTAAAATGACTGATGAATTATTAAGAGGCCGTATGCAGTCTTGAACGTAATACCTTTTACTCTTTCTATTCCGTCGTCCTTTGTCTTACAAATACAGTTGGCATTTACTTTCTGTTTAGTCCTTTCAGGAATCTACTGAATCTCTCTTTTCTTGGGTAGTTCAGGTGTTTCCTGATCTCGTTTTATTTACTGAGAAGAGGATTTTGGTGTCATCCCTCTGGAGGATTGCTGAAAACATTGACTGAATCCTTGAAAGATATGATTGAAATGAATGAAGATGAGCTRAACTTGGTCAAAATAATTAGGAATGTAGATTGAAATTGCAAAGCAAATTTTAAAGATCAGAGAACCTCAAGCCAGTCAGTATGTTAATAGTTAATAGAACATGGACTTCAGCATCTTGACCTTTCCTACCAAAAGGGCAGAAAAACCAAGGGAAAGGTTGTGTGTTTTATTTTTTTACTTTTTAAATTTTACTTTAAAATAATTTGAAAACAATTAAGTAAAAATAAGAAATATATTTATGATAAGGATTTTTTATTTTATATTTGAATATTTTATGTTATATTTTATTTTTACACCCGTGCATAAGCAGTGTTTGCTTCTCTGTCTTTTTTAACAGAAGACAAAAACTCCTACTCTGATTGACGTAAACTACTGACAGCTATTTAGAGGATGTGTGTGAAAAGAAAGTATGTTTTTGCAATGGGTGCTACAGTTTTAGTTACTCCAGTTCATTTTGAAGTTCTTATTACTCCTTCCTTCCTTCCTTCCTTCCTTCCTTCCTTCCTTCCTTCCTTCCTTCCTTCCTTCCTTCCTTCCTTCCTTCCTTCCTTCCTTCCTTCCTTCC
>PTEX01000141.1:0-18064 GCA_003342815.1 Eudromia elegans | reverse complement strand
TCGAAAGCATTTGATTGCAAATCTCTTTTGAAATTTTGTGTCCTGGAATATAAATTACATTCTCTTAATAGAGATATTTTTGCTTTTCTATAAAGAAACTAACTGATCTGTCTTTCTATTTTTTAATGGAGCCAGCACACCACTATCTAGAATAAATAGAATCAGAGCTCTGTTGCAGTGATACTGATAAACTAAGCAATTTTTCATCAGAATCTTCACTGTAAGTCTAAACTATCTTTCCTGCAAACTATTTAAGTTGTATATATATTCTGTCTGGAAAGTTAAGCTGCTAATGGTCACCAAATTTTGTGATAATTAATATTCTTAGAAAGCAAAGTTGTGTCACATCTCTGACCTTACAAAGATTTCATTCAGTTAGSCAAAGCAGTGCTGAACTACCTTTCCCTGATCTTTTGCTGTTGCTCTTAAAAAAATACTTCCTGTAAAATGTATGGTGTTCATGTGCTATGTTACACTGCTGTTTTCTTTAAAGTCTTATCTAGGTTGTAGCACTTAGAGATCCATGAGTATGCAAAGTCTAATATTTTATAGTCTGAGATCAAAGAAGGTTCAGGACTACTTTTCAAAAGCATTGAGCATGCTTTGGTCATAGTCTTCTAGCTGCTTGTTACATATAGCAATTTCTCTACACTGCTAAGAAAATTAATGTTGACCTTGTATCCAGCATGTATTAATTTCATACTTGATACTTAGCCTGACTGTGTGTTTTTAAAAGGTTTTAAAATATAAAGTGGTTACTTCTTTGCACAGAGTATTTGCTTTCATTTCCTACAGTAGTTTATTCTATGTATTTTTTGCATTTTGCTTATAGTGACCATAGGATACTCCCTATTAACCCTTGTCAGTGTTGTTGCTTGATGTTTTACTCTGATTATAAGTTGATAAACATTATTAGTTTCCTTGACATTTACATCTGAATGCTGTAGATAAACTATTCAGGTCAATATGCATGTTAAGCACTTTAAAAACATATATGAAGAGATAGAATAGGGAGATAGAGATTAATTTTGTACGTTTATGTGAAAGTCTTTGAAAATTTTATTTTTGTTTGTTTAATACAAAAAAAWTGGTTCAAAATGAAAGATGAAAAATAAAGAAATATTAGAAGCTCTTACTGCTGAAGTCATTCACCAAACTCAAATCACTTTTCTGATTTTTTTTTTTTTTGAGGGCAAATTGTAGGTCCTTGAGATGAAAAGAGAAACTAGGAGGGTAGAAATCTCCTTTACAGGATAAACCTGATAGGATCAGGGGTGCCTTTTGATATGATTGAGTAAAGGTGTTTGAGGCTCCTGATGATTGGTTGGAAGCTGCTTGTGGAGCTCGTGGTTAACATCTGAGCATCTCATGGGGAGGGTGTGTGTGGGGGATCGTTTGTACGAGGATATATAATGCAGTACGGCTTCAATAAAGGTCTTTATTTCACCATCTCAGAGACCCCTGCTCCTCAATACACTTACTGAGTAATGAGGAGAGTTGCTCAGTGCCCACTCATTGAGCCACTTGGGTGAATATAATGCTGGCCCAATAAAGTTTCTGTGAAAGCAGGTTATATTAGTAYATCACATCAACATGTCTACAGAATTAAAAGCTATTTTAATTTCTTCCCAGGACAAATCAGTTTGGCATTCAGTTGGAAAATCCTAAACATTTTGGAAGAACTACTTGGAGAGTAATAAAAGAATGCATTAAGGAGAACTAAAACAAGGGAAGGCTATGCTTAAAGAGGAAAGGTGGATCAATAAAGATGGAAGAAAAACATAAAATGTCAAACAAAAAAAAAGAATATACTTGCATGTATYCACTATGAATTGTTCCTGGACAGCCTTTAGTTGCATGATAGTTCAGTATATAATTCAGTGGTCAATAACAGGATTTATTCAGGAYACACTAAATGAAAGATACAGTAACTGCAACCTTGAGAGAATGATTCAGTAGAAACACTAAGGAGAGTTGTACATTGTTAGACAAACTGAAATTGCTTGTGCAAGTACCAAAAATGTGCAATTTGAAATCTGAATTTTGAATTTTTTATTTCTGAATATCCAGATTCATAAAAGGTTATCTAATGGATAGAAGTGCAAGGAATAAAATATATTCAATGTTTCTCTGTATAAATAATTAAGTTTTAGATTTGCAATAAATTTGAAGTCCCTGGAATTTATGATTTAAGATGCCAGAGGTGACTCTTGGTCTGTTGGGTAGCTGAAAAAGGAAGAGGGGACAAAGCCATCTGTATTTCAAATATAAGCCAGGCAGGGGAATCTTATTACAAACCAAACCAAACAAGATTTTACCTACATGGAGTAGATAAATTATTGGTTATACCCTAAATTGAAACTCTACTGTGGGAAGGATTCAGATTTCCAGATGGCAGAGGGGGAGAGGTGTTTAGGAAGAAAAATTAAATAGAGATGAAAATAAGTGTAGAGAATTTGCAATGAATTTGAGTAGACTTTAGAACATACTCCTAGTGAGAGGTAGTGGCAGCCTTATTTCTGATTCCTAAAACTGGACTGCTTGGTAGACTATGTTCTCTAGCAAGCTGTTCTATATTAGTATGTAAAATGGCAGTAGTTGGCTGGCTGGTACCTTATCCAATTCACAAATGTATCCTGTTACTTCTGTGTTTGAGATGCTTTAAACTACTCATTAAATACCATAAAACATGTGTTCATGTTTGGTGGCTTTAACACTGCTGGAATTAGTGAGTCTGTGAGTATTACCATATTTCAGGTAATAAGTGTATATCTTGTATTCAAGGGTAACTATGTGACCAGAAGCTCTGCAGAATAAGACAACTCCCCATTTGACTAGAACACAAAGGTGTTCTGTAATGCTGACCCAAAGTAGTTCCTGGGAAATCAAGTTGCATTATATTAGTACATCAGATCAACCTGTCTATTGAATTGAAAGGTAGAGAGTCAGATGGAAAAACCTTTCCAGAGCTTCTCTCTAGTGAGAGAGAAAGAAATACAGAATCATACATGAACATATATGTTCTGAGAAAATGTCTGATTGATCTTGCATATGCATCAGAAGCAAATTCAAATTTATAATTAGTTGGTGAAAGGGATAGGCAGTACAGTGGCCTCTCCCCTGCCTGTCCCTCTGGATGGATCCTAGCCACTGGTAGGTGACAGTTTGCTTTTCAGCTTTGCTTCTCAGCTTTGCYTGGCATCTTGCATTGGAATTGCTTGGAGTCATCACTGAGAGCTTTGGTGTGGATGCTAGGCATTACTCTCCCAAATGAAAAGATCTATTTGAACCCCAGAGGACAGCAGAACTAGGGTTGCACTCTGCTTGGCTCTTGAGTATCTGCAATAGAGTGATGCAAAACACTTCCAGTCAAGACCTTATTTATCTGAAGGCTTGGGAACAGGCTGAATTTTATAAATCTATGGTCTTTATGTCTTTGGCAATGCCAAAATAGGAGTACAAGCTAGTGAATGGGGAAGAGATTAAGACAGTTTTGTTCTCAAACATGACTGAATAAATCTTTTACTACTGAAGTTATTGGATCTTATTCTAATGGCACTTAACTGATAGAAGGAGACATTAGACTAGAAACTTCTTTTTTTTTTTTTTTTTGGGGAGAAATGAAAATACTTTAAAATTTTGTGGTAATTGCAAGAGAACATTATTTTTGAGGAAACAAAATGCTCTGACCACTTTGGGTTTTTAAATGCTTTTTTAAATGATTTTGACATTTTGAAATGGCTTCACTCCACATTCTTGAGAGTATTTAAACCTACTCTCTTATTTCATGTCAGACTTTTCAGAGATGTATCCAAATTTTGCGTGGATTGAGGGTGAAAATGTAGAGGTTTTTTTTCTGTGAATAATTTAAAGGTGTATTGTTTTCATTCAAAACTGGATAAGATTTACAAGGAGGGAAAAAGATAAAGACTATAAACTGGAATTTCTTTCCTTCAGAACATGTGATAAAGAACAAGCCTGTTGACTCTTGCAGGCTATATGCTTGCTAAATTTATTAGATGAAGTTATCATATGGTTAACAAAATAATTTTCCCTTAACTTCCAGGAATTGATTTAATTTATGAGCTCTAGTTTTTATAGCATTGCTTCCACTATACTATTATTTTGTTTTAGTGTTCCTGTTTTTGTTGTTGATGATGATTTGTTTAATTCACTACYGCAAAAACACTTTAGGATCAGATCTCAAATTAGTAGCATCTGTGACATCTGTGAGTCTTTTTGTTTGTTTGTTTGTTTTGATTCACAGAGGTTTCCCTGACTTGTATACTTTGGTATTGCCTTTTGAATTTTTAAATTGGCATTAGCACGATACTTTTACAATAATTTTTCTTATAATTTCATGTATATTGACTAGCTCATAGGTACTCTGATGGACTTAGAGAGACACAAATCTACCCATTAATCCCATGCTTACTGTTTAGCAAGAGAGGAAAAGGAGTAGAAAAAGGAGTAGAAAAAGGAGTAGAGCCCTGTTCATTTTGCCAAAGGATACAAAGCAAGTTGATAGCAAAATTGTGATTAATGCTACACCTATACAGAGTTGTTCCTAAAGCTCCTTAAAATCTTGTTCCTGCTTAATAGATTATGCATCTATGCAAAATCCTCCACAAGCAAATCTGAAATATCTTGTTTTTTCCTTGCAGCTCTGCTGATTCTTTTATATTTTATCCCCAGTGTTATATGAAGATGCTMTTACTGTAAAACGTGTCTTTTGAGGCAGGAAAAAATCAGGTTGCATGTTTTCTTAAGCCATTAAAAAATATATATATTGATCTACAAGAACTATTTCATGAGGATGCTTTTAAAGCATTAATAACTGTAAACCATGGGTGTAAAATGTAATTATTGTACTTACACATACTTATAGAACAATGGATTTTCTTTTCTGTTAGCATCAACACTGATCCAAAGATATAAGTCAAGAACTGGTCTCCAGGCAATTTCTTGTAGACAAACAGGTGTAATCTGTCTTCTGAGTGCTTCCTTTCTCTGATGTGTACATATTAAACCTTTTAATAATTGGGAAAGGTTTATTCTTGAGGGGGAACAGAATCATCCAAGATCATTTAGGCGCTAAGAATAGAACAGAAGCGCCTGGAAAATTTACCTCAGTGAAAAGTCAGAAAAAAAAAATCAGAAAAAAAAGTAAAAAAGGAAGGATACATGGAGAATGAATGTTTGTGTTCRGTTAATCCCATAATTCTTGTATTTTCATTCCATAAAGTTAATACCTGTGGTCACATGAAATTCATTACCACACAAAAGGCAAATGAGCGTAGCAAAATTAACTAGAGCTGCTCACATATAAACAACCTGTCTAGGCATTCATATTGAATAAATTTGTGATAGGCAACATAACATGATTCTTCTTTGACTTTCAGAGATAATCAATAAAAGAAGTTACTTACAGCCTTGTTTTCAAGTTCTCTGTATGACTTCTCTTGTTTCRGAAATACAGCACAATAATTCTTGTTCTGAATTGTATATAACAAAGAGAAACAAACTTTTGTATTGAAAATGTAAGCAAAAGTGCATGAGCATTGTAAGAAAAGCAAATGTTAAGTTATGCAGCTTGCTTACTTTGAACCCTCTCTGAACTAAAATACAGCCAAGTGCAAATTTAATGTCTATCTGTTGAACTACTCTGGTTGATGTGGTTTCCGCTTTTACCACTCACTATTTCTTTTGTTAGCATATGTCACTAGTTTTTTTTTAATGTTATTTTTTGTAAGTGTAGAAGGTAATTCAAGGAAATAGGATAAGATCATAATCATATTAGTTAATGAGCTGAAAATATTGAAAACTTTGATATTCTTGGTTGTTTTGACAACCACAAAATGAAAAGAGTATCTTTGTTTCCCTTGTTAAAGGCTTCCTTCAAGCTATTTTCCCGAAATGCACTTGGCTCTTCTTTTCTTTTTTTTTTTTTTTTCTTTTTTTTTTTTGTGATCTATATAGAATCACAACATGGAACATTTTCACACAGACTTATTTTACACATAGTATGATGCATTGGCAGTAAAAAATGGTCCAGACATATAAAATAAATGTAAAATTTAGTTTTTTTGATGGATAAAATAATTCTCCAATACACAGTGTAAATAACATGGGAATTAACTTCTTGAACAGAGTAATGTAAACCTCACTGAAATTATAAATATTCATGGATTTGTGAGAACAGTGGGCTAAGCCCATTCAAAAATAATAAGATCTACTTGAGGATCAATAGTGTCTTATTCTGAGGTAATCATATCACAAAACGTCCTACTTTGCAGAGATCTACTGTCATATTAAAAATTTGGATATTTTAATGTTAGAATTTTGATATGCTATGACTATCAGGTTCTTGACAGAATATCCAGCTATCCTCTGGAACCTCAACAAATGCTTCTCTGRATAATAAAAGAGGATACACTGTTACAAAATAGATCAGATTGGAAAATGTTAAAGAGGACTGTAACATGATATAGGAAGTTTACTTGACCTTTTACAAGGTGTAGGTGTTATTTATTTTCATTTCTAATGTTTTTATTCAGTGAATCCCCTTCAATGGTTGCCTTTGCTAGGCCACTTTGAATTGWTGTAGGTGTATCTATACTATGTTAGTATTTTGTATATCTTGTTTTAGTAGTATTTTGGGCTTTAAGGGGATAGAACATATAGTTCAAGTTGAAGAAAATTTGAAGAGAAAAGAAAACCCTAAATAATATCCTAGTGATTGATACAACATTCACACTGATCAATCTGAATGTGATTCTGGCATGATTATTTGCCACATGAATAATTCCGTAACACACTCCCAAATTTTGCAGAAAGGGGAAGAACATCGCCTTATTCCTCCACTTCCTGGCACAACTATTTTTTGCAGTGGTGCTTGAATCAAAGGCACAATGAAAGAGTAAAGGCATACCCAAACTCTGAAATTAGAATTGGAGAGCAGGTCAGGTTCCTGACCTGAGCCCTGCAGACCTGTCACTTCAGCTAACATAGTGAGAAACATAACAAGTATGGGTGATTTGGTAATTTGGTACTGATTTCAACTTAAATCTTGACGTAACCTGACAGTATGGTGGTGGCATCCATYACTATATCAGAAACATTGTCCTGAATTTGAAAGATTGCAACAACAGCTTTTATCAGTTAATTTGTTGCTAATGAAAAGATTTATCTTAAAAGTAAAAAAATAAACAGGAGGGATACTTTATCAGAAAAAAAAAAGGCAATTGAAAAAGTTTTTGATAACTCATGTTTGATTAACTGACTATTATAAAGAATTCACAGTCATCCATTTTACAGTAAGTAAGTAAAATTATCTCTATTTCAATTCTGGAAAAAAGTCAAGTACTTTGTGGCTGAAAAATTCATTACCACATCAAGTCATGTAATGCTTAGCTATTTGGAAATAATATGATAAATTTTCTGTTCCTCTTTTTTTCTTTTAAGAATTATTCATGTTCATATGTTATGAATAGAGACCTTATGGGAATGGTTTTACGCATTATAAACCATATAAAAATGGACCAATTTACCTCCCTTCTTATATGTGGCTCGTAATTGTAGAGATAAATGAGCATGGCTTTTTAAACAAAATTATTTCTTTCAAGTTCAAACTGTAACTCTAATAATTTGTATAGATTACTTTTCCATCCCTCTTCATTTGTCTTCTGACAATTGTCACTGCGTATGTTTTTGAGATGAATAGCTGCTTTTATCTTCAACCAAAGTCCATGGACTCAACAGCAAATGACTTTGACTATTCAGTGATGTGGAATAAATGATGTAATAAAAGGCTAGAGTCAGAGAGACTGTCTTTCTTCCCTCTTTAAATGGATGTTTTGTTTTTTAAATGCCTTATCCAGGAACTTGATCTGAGCAAACATATTCAGTCACTGAGGTTATTGGGAAAGTGAATTTTGTAAAAGTATGTTTTTCTGGTACTAGAGATTGTTCTCTGACTATACTGGCTATGTTATGGGAAGTTATATGTCTGWATATGATGCAATGATAGTTTATTTTTCACACCTTGGCAGTTTTGGGTAGCTAAAAAATGTATCAAATGGTGAAATGAAAGTTTCCCTCTGGATCTAAATGCTTATAATTATCTCACCAAATCSAGATGTGTACTCTGTGGGAATGATTAATTCAACAGTATCAGTATAAATACCTGAGAAGGTAAATTMATTAAATTAATCTCTTTTCAGGTGGTAGGTATATTCAATTATTTCCACATAATTCACTTTTTTTTCTGTAGCTCACTCTTGCACTCTTCTAAATTCATTCTTGAAAATTTCTTCCTACACAGCTTTTTCCAATATAATTCTGACTTTCAGGAGTCTTGTACAGACCATAAAAAGATGAAATTATCTATGGAGGAGAAAAACCTGAAAGAAAAAAATAAAAGTGCATGTCACATAGAAACTGAAACTTTGAAACTTCAGTAGATTATAGAATTTTAAGGTAAATTATGCAGAAAAAACCTAACTGTACAATATACTATAGATATCATTGAGTATTAGTACTTTAAATGTAATGTACTGTAAATATCATTAATAGTCTTTTTTTGATATACCGTTACAATGAATTTCTAGAAACTTTGGAGTACTTTGTGTATCAGAGAAAATACAGTAGTTTCTGGATGTCAAGCAATGTCTCATTTTTTATTCTGTAATTTTACAAAAATTCTTCTTAAATTACAGAATAAATCTAGTACATATCTTAATTTTAAGCAATATTATAATCTTAAAATGATGGGGAGGAAGTACACTAGTAATAGATTAATTAGCTATTTAGTTCCTATTGGTTTTTTGAACCTGTGGAGTAACATTTAGACGGCGAATTAGATAGTGGTAAAATTGGCACAGTTTTTTGGCTTATGGGTTTTATTTAGGAAAATAATAGCCTCAAAACAGACTTCTTGTAACTCTTGTAGCCATATCAGATGTACTCTTTTTGTAATTAACTGTACAGCTTAAATTTTCCTTTTGATCTATGACTCAAAACAAAGGGCAAGCTTTTTATTTCTGAGATAGTTTGGTCAATCTGTCTGTACTAAAAGCTAAGCAGTCAAGCTCAATTAAGTTGGAATAAGGTTATGTTTAAGATATTAATAAAAAAACTCATATTCAGAGTCTTCTCACATTGTCTTTTCAGTATTGCTGAATTGCAGTCTCCTGCTGCCTCCTACTTCCATTCTAATAAATGAGTAATACTACAGAAGGCAAAGCCTTTTCTTATATGCTATCTAAGCATAAAGGTCTTGAAGTAAGCTTATRTTGAATAAATATACAATAAAAATGATTTAAGGTGCTCTCTCAACCAATTAATTGAACAACGATTCAAAATGACCGAAGGTCTAACTTGACTTTTTTTCTATGGGATTGTCAGAGAAAATTTCATACTAATTAACTTTTGATATGGGCATGAGATATGGAAGAAATGGTCTGATTATTCTGAAGTCTTGAATGTTTTAATACTATTCCTTTTAGCAGAATTACTGCAGTGTATTGCAAACTTTCAGTTGCTTCAGTTAAGGCTATATAAGGTTGCTCCAGTTCACTATAAAAAAAGAAAATATTGGATTTTTAGACTTCTTTGTTTTATGAACAAGAGAATATGTGTAGCTTTATATATAGTCTAAAAGCTTCTCTGGAGAAGTTTCTGTCTCTGCAGAAAAAAACCCAAAACCATAATAAAACCAGAACTTTTCAGTTGGTATTGCAGTGAAAATGAGTACAATTTATCTGGGCTATATTTTCTTTTTGCAGAGATTAAAATTCATACTCTAGGCATCCTGTATCAGTACTGGCTGAACTACCAATTTGTCAAGTAAACAATGTGTTTGGCTAAACCTATAGTTCAGTATCTCAGAAGCACTCTGGATGGTTTTCCAAACCGAATCACAATATGAACAAAGGAAGGAAAAACTCCTAAAGGATTATCAGCTGCAAAACCCAGAGAAGATATCTCTGGATCAGAAAACCAAACTCAAAGCTCTTCATGAAATGAGAAGTAAATCAGCTTTCTTTTTGCAGCTGACACCATATCCAAAAATTAAAATTTACTTTCAGTTTCAATTATGTTTCATAAGAACTGCGTTGGGCTCTCCCCTTCCTATCAGAAATCAGTATGGTTTTGTTTGTCTCTTTATTCTTGACTATCCTGTAGAGCACTGTCAAATTAAATTTTTGAGTCTATTTAAACTGCTGACAGACCGGTGGGAAGGGGATGCTAAACTTCTTGGTTCTACATTGGTCATCCTTAGTGATTGATTTAACTGTGAAACCAAAAGGAGTGGAGGAAATGCTCAGATCTTTCTTTTACATGCAAACTAGCATAGCTGTCCTTAAGTCAGGTATAAGCATAGTATTTCTTAGAAGAGGGTTAAGGATCTGTCATTTGATTCTGTGGTTTAAAAGTTGTAGGACACATGATGCTGTAGGTGATGCATAATGATTGTTTGCTTAAAAGCTATTTTAATATATTCTACTGGTAAATGCAATGTATATCTACCTGAAGCATTTTTGTTGACAGTTGTTGATTTGTACTGTGTTATGACTACAAGCAGAACTCGGTGGCCATTGGCAAAGCCAGCAGGGAGGATGAGGATGCGTTTCTTCTAAAGACAAAGAAGCTAGTAGCTTGAATACTAATTCTAATTAGTCACTACATCCATAGTTAGAAGTACAGAATCAGTAAAGACACGTTGAAATCTTGTCAGAACAGTACTTTTTTTTTTTTTGTTTGTTTTGTTTTTTAATGTTTGGGAATGATGAAGGTTTGTGCAGAGGAAATGAACTACTTTTTGCTTTACTGAATCTGTGAGGTGGTGAAAGACTAAACGATGCTTTTAGGGTAGGAACATGCTGGAGTCTGCTACACGAGCAACTTGAAAAGGATTGTCATCCTGACACCATTTTAATTAACCCATTTAATCATTTTAATTAACATTTAATTAAATATAGTTTAAATGAGATTCCAACGGGTGTTACAAATATCTTCAAATAATAGTAAAAATTGGACTCTTTAGAGATGCCCTTTAGTGTGTTTTAAGCATCCCTAAATCACTTTTACTGCAGCGTGTGCTGTTGAAAATAACTTCTTCATATACTAGCTACATTTGTCCTTTAAAGTTACTGTATGATGCAGTTTCATCTATATTTTAATATGTTGAATATTGAACTGTGATTACACAGGTACTGGATTTTTTTTTTCCATTGAGATTTGGTTACATGAACAAACAGCTACTTCTGGCTATAAACAGCTACGGTTGGTTACTACAAACAGCTGCTTCTTATTATGATTTAAAGTATAAAATTAACTGAAGGTTGCACAGCTTGATGTTGTTCTGAATATCTATGAAAATACATCCTATATATGAAAAAAATTCTTATCAAATTACATTAAGGTTGGTGAATGACTCTGATTTCATATTTTTTCACTTTAATGTAGAGGTAAAGAATTGGGCAACTCAAGAAATATTGAGTTTAGACATATATCAGATTTTATACATATATTCATGTATATTTAAAATCTAGTTTTATCTAGAAAGCTGAAAAAAATACAATTGGAGTAGAGGTATTGGAATCACAGATTAAAAGATAAATAAAATATATTCAGGAGAAATGAAAGTTGGGTATTTTGGTACTTTAGAAGGTGAAAGATGATGCCATTTTAAAAACAAACACATGGGTGTAATAAAAAATAAAAGCATTCTGCACTTTCAAATCTTGGTGGGGGTTTGGATTGTCTGTGTAGTACTTATGCTGTTCTTTCTACACTGGTTAAAATACGAACCTGACTGATGAAGGCAAATCACTACTGTTCTCTAAATAAAACCAAGTATCTCACAAATTAAAGTATTGCCATTCCTGGAGATAGCTCACTTTTCCTCCAAACAGTGAAATATCCTCCATCATTGGTTTATATGATATTTAGCAAGCAGAGGAGAAAAAGTATATTGCCTAGACCTTTTATACAGTATGTTTCTATTCTAATCATTCTTTTGAGTAATGATCATGGATGTAACTGATTTTCTCTATTTGTCTGTGCACTGCTGGCATTTTTGTTTCATCAGTGTGGGGATGGCTTCAATGCCTGATGCTTTCCTAACTTTCTATTTGATGAGAGAGCAGCAAGGGAACAACACTTTTTTTTAATAGCAGCAAACCAGAGCAGTTAAGCCTACCATCCACTCTAAAGGCTCTAAACAGTCCAAGTCACTGGATAAATTAAACTTTAAAATATCCATTTCTGAGCACTGACAATAAGCACAGTCTGTATTTCTCAGCCAAGCCGTATGAAGCCCTTAGAAAGCTAGGGACAGTGAAAAGTAGACTGAGGAAAGTAGAGAGGACAAGATTCTTTGCTCTGGTCTCTTATGTTAAGAGCTTTGTCATTGTTCCATGTATAGTTGAGAGATGTAGGGGTGGGTTTTTTTTTTTTTATTTTTTGTATCATCCTTTCTGTTCTTTGCAAGAAACATTTTCTATGAATAAGTATGTAAAAAAAAAGTTTTATAGCAGAATAAACTGAATTTGTCAGAACATATAAAAATAAAACTTATCTGAACAGATTTGTGAAGCCTTCTGTGCCCTGATGCACAAAACCGTTTTTTAATCGTTAATGAGAAATAAGTAGCTAGTATAGGAAATATTAAAACCTGACTTTTTATTTTTTATTAACTATATTCATAAATACATACATAAATATATATAGATATCTACATACTTATAGGTAGATATATATGTATGCATATATATATATATGTAGACCATAATAAGAATAGAATTCCACAGACAAAAATAAAATTCTACAAAAATAATGTCCAATCTCCTTAACGAGACGTAAGGATAATTTTCACAGACATATTTTACCTCTTGACTTTTTTCCCATATAATTCGAATATCCTGCTTGTGAGTTTTGTTCTATTTTTATGGTAATGTATTAACCAAAGGAGAGATAAGTACATTGCAATTAAACCACCCTTTATAAAAGCATTTGATGTAATTAGCACACTTCATTGATTGGGAATTGCTTTACAGATCATGGGGTAGCTATGTTTAAAATTTTAATTAGGTAAACTGCACACAGCATGGTACTTTCAGTTTAAATTCAGATTAGATTCTATGTTTATACGTAAAGGAGCTGTACAACAATTGTGAATAGGAGTCAGAGAGAAGCCTTAATTCATGGAGGTGAAGTGTTAAATTACTTTTGTTTCATTTCTTAGTATCAGAAGTCCGCACTGACTTTGTTTGCATTTCTCTGTAGTACTCAGTGGAGTAAAATTTGTGTTTAATAATTCAGAGTAATTGTTATATTCARTAAATATTTTTTAATTCTGTGGAAACTCTTAGCTACCTTCTAACAGTCCCAAAGCAACTATTTTTACTGTGATTCAATATCCTTTTTCAGATGGGAAAAAAACCATGAGTGTGTATATGTTTTAACAAGTGTAAGAGTGATCAATATCTTTATTCATGTGTTTTTTGTCTGTGAAAATATGTTTCGATCTGTGATTATAAATCTACCCTACACTATGTTTGTGAAATATCAATTGATCTTGGAGAAGGAAACTTAAGAGGTATAAATATCAGTATAATTGATCTATAATGTAGATATGTATCTCTGGCAGTAAGTAATATAGTTTTACTCATGTTCCCAGTATTTGGGAAAAAATAATCTCAGACTTACAGCAGCACTGAGGAATTAGAGGATGATTTAGCTGAAAGTGTTTATATTTTAAAGTTATAGATAAAACTCAAAGCAAATAATTAATTCCACAACTAGGTTTCGAATACTGCATCATCACTGGCATTGTACTAATACCACTACTATAAATTGTGAACAGCAGAAACTGTAGAAGCCAAATAAAATTCTAGATGGGCTATTTAGATCAGCTTTTGTAAGGCAGTGAATGAAAATCTACTTTTTTGGAATATCTTGCTTTCAAGATGGTACTGGTTGTAATGCAGCTTACCTCCTCAGAAATATGCTCATAAATAATAGTTGTAAAAAAGTATTCTCCAGCTAAAATTTTGTATTCAAGCGCACAATGTTGGAGGGCTTTTTCATGAACATTTTCAGCACAACTGTGGAACACGTCAATGTTCCTACAATCCTAACTAGTAGAAGTGTGGGGTTTTTTCATTATGTCTGTGTAATTCTCATAAAAAAAAAATGTTTAGCAAAAAAGACTTGTTTAGCTTGGACTTGAAATATAGCTCTTTTAAAGCAGTTGAAAGTATGCTTGGAAGGTATTTGTGGGATAATTTGCTTTTTCCAGGACAAAATTTACTACATGCCTTTTTCTAAAAACAAAGTGCTGAGTTTTGTCTTCTCTGTTTTCAGTTTTAGTGTTCTGGGTTCAGAGGGTGCTATGTCATGAGGTGCTTTACAAACCGGCACCTTTAATAAACTTCAGCTTGAATTCTGACTTAATTTAATTTTAACTTAATTTTAATTAAGTTGCATTAATTTTTGCCCTTCCAAACGACAACTCTCCCCACCTTTTTTTTTTTTTCTAATTTTCACACAGAATCCAAAGAATTGCAGAGTGGACCACATTTCTAGTTGTAGAAAGTTCTAGTCTTTTTTAAACTCCATCACAAACATACTGTTGGATAGTTATTGGTCTGAAACATAATTCACAATGCTTATTATATAAACATTTTCTCCTGTTTCCAAAACTAGAATTTTTACTACTCTATTCAAAAATTTTTCTATGGATTAAAACTTATGGATAACATCAAATGAACAAAAAATTATACCCTATCTCCACACCGGGTTTATTTCTCCAGAAAACAACAACAAAAAATCTTATTAAAATGTAAATAAGAGTCATTTAATCATATAACTATTTCAAGGTTTTATGTATGTGCATCTCTTTTCACTTTAGGCTCTGAATATATTTACTGGCTCTGATTATATTTGCTATGATTCTGCTTCTTTTGCTTTATGTTAAAAACAAATGATTTATATATGTGTAGAAAATGTTTTAAGAGATCATTATTCTCTTATTTCAGAATTACGGGCAAAAGGGAACACTTCTTAGTTGATTTTAATCCCTTAAAATGTTTAACATCAGCAGAAGCTCTGAAATGTGCGCTTCATTTTCCTT
This sequence comes from Eudromia elegans, assembly GCA_003342815.1. NCBI lineage: Eukaryota > Metazoa > Chordata > Aves > Tinamiformes > Tinamidae > Eudromia > Eudromia elegans. The sequence goes on along the minus strand of PTEX01000141.1, from coordinate 2,925 downwards.
TCATACAAATTCAGTGTCTTTTTTTTTTTTTTTCTTACTTTCTCTGTTTCCTTTTGGTTTGTTTTATAAATCTCAATTTTCAAAACCCAGTCAGGCTTTCAAGCCCCCTGAAACCTCCACCTGAAAAACAAAGAGCACTAACATATTTATGTAGTAACAGGTATAATTGCAAGGTTTCTATTTATCTTTCTATCTAGAAAGAGCTCGGTGACAAATTTGTCTAGTGTTTCTCAAGCATGAGTAGTACCTCTTCAAAAAAGACTCAGAAAATGTAGAAAGAATTTTAAAAATGTCCAATTTAAGAGAATATTGTGGTGGGGGAGTACAGCACTGTGAAAAGGAGAGATGGTTCTTATAGCATTTGAGGAGATGATATCTGGCTGAAAAAGTAGAAAACATACTTGCTTTCCTCTGTGTTTCCCATAGCTTTGTTAGGTTAGTTATACAAGTTAATATGCTATACTACAGAACAAAGCATATGTCTACTAAGATTTTGTAATGAGTAACAAGTTATCATTGAGATACTATTTTTCCTCTGAAAGCCTCTTACTAATACAGACACTAATCACATGCCTATCCTAGAGGGAACACATTGATGTTTCCCACACAGACGACCTACCAAAAAAAAAAAAAAAAAAAAAAAAAAAAAGTGATGAATTACAGATTTTTATTTACATAGGTATATACATGAGTTTGTCATATCCATGTGTGTGTAAGATCCACCCTACTTGATAAAAAGCACTAAAGAAAAGCAAATCAATGTGTTCCAGCAAGAAAGAATTTGTAGTCAGTGGCCTGTGGGATGATTCTCTATAATTTCAGCATGTTTACAGTTTTGAATGAATCATACCTGAAAACCTGAAAAATAAGGAAGACTTGTCACTTCCTTATTATGAGTACTCTCAAGAACTTTTGAACCATAAAAATGGCTCAACAATGAACTGATCTATATTGGAAACTCTGTCTGCATCTGAAACATGAGTTGCTGTAGTCCAAGCTTCCAATTTATTGGTTGCTTCTGTTTCCTCTGTTGCCTTCTGATGCTTCACAGCATCCTATGTATAATGGTAATTCAGCAATATATGCAGTTCCATAGAAAATTCTTCTCTTCATAGACTTCATTTTTATTTTTTTTTCCCTTGATCTGAGTGCTGCTGATTATCTAACTGTCTCCATTTTGGAAATATGTAATTCCTTTGATTCAGGCTTAAAACTCTGAAGTAGCTTTATCTCCACACAAAACATTTTTCAACAAGCTCACTTGTTATACTCTGCATGTGTCCAGGCTTGTGACAAATAGGCTATCACTCGTTAGACTGGCAACATCTCTGCCCATGGGTTTTTTCTTTTAATCACTTATATAAATTCTGAAGAAGATAGTTAACTTCAGAGCTTATCAGATGCCTCATCAGTTAGCAGAATCATTAATTAAATGTCTATTGGGGCTTATCTGTGAAAGATTTTAGTGTCAAATTTTCTGTTTAGAAAATAAATCACAGATTCTGAGTGTGAAACTGAGCCTTATTTGATAATGACAAAATATCAGAAGAAACTAATAATGATAAAATTCTGTGGGTGGGTTTCCTACCTTTTTGTTCATATTTCATTTATGACCACTGGATCTTGCTTAATTAGTTTGCACAGCTTTTGAAATATATTCAGAAAATGTATCCATGACTTGTCTTTTTTGATAGAGCTGGGAAGGCGAGAATTGTTTTTTGAACTTTTTTATATGTGATTTATTTATTTATTTATTTATTTATTTATTTATTTATTTATTTATAATGTGGATTGCTTATTTTAATAAAATTATCCTGATGTACGTCTTTTATAATGCATTGAGTACATTTCTTAGTGTTTGCCTCTAATTTTAACCAGTGAACTTCACAGAAGGGTGTGGTGATCAACAGGAATTGAACTTTGAATAAATAGCAAACTTTATAATATATTTTAACCTAGCAGGCTCATGTCTTAACATAAATATTTCAAGATATTGATTATATTTGTATATTTTCTTCTGCTCTAAGAACAAGCTATCCAAGCATATCACTTGACAATTTGTGCTTCCTGTGTTTTCCCAAGGAAGCTTGGTTTAAAAACAGATAGAAATAACTCAAACTAAGTCTGTGTCCAGGTAGTGAGAAAGGAAAAAGTTGCAAAGGAAGAAAAGAGAAGGACTTATAGGAAGAGGAATTCAATATCCTGTGGGAAAAGACAAAGGCAGAGTGAATGTTTAGAAGAATATAGAAGCGTAAGAAAGATACTCTAGTGTTTTGCTGCAGTTCTTTAAAGCTCCTCTCTTTCGTACCTAAATAAAAGTTTTCTGATGTCAGACATTCTTGCTGGTATGGAATGTAAATGAATAATTTTGCCTTGTATTCGGAATTGAGACTGAAAACTTGTAGTGATGGTAATTATTGCAATGTTTTCATGCTCTGTATGTGGCTAGCCTCCAGTACTTCTGCTGGGGCTTTGAAGCTTGACAGTTTGAGACAGGGTAACAATTGATTTGCCTGGTCTGTGTTAACCTTCTGAGGTCTCTGTGAGACAAAAAACCTACAACCAGGTCTATAACTTGTCCTACACTACAGTTGGTGCAGGAATAATGAGTCAAAAGGAAAACAAGTACTGGGTGAGAAAATGATCTAGTGATGGACATTGTCATGGTAACGAAATAGCCAGATTTTCAGAAAAAAGCCCATCAAATCAAATCAAAGCATAAGGGAAAAAAATATGCTTAACAAAAAAAAAAAATGTAAAAGAAAAAGACCCACCTCTTGCTGATTGGCATTTTATTGGAGTGAGTCAAATTGTCCGCTAGGATATGAGAAGCAAACTGCTGTGCTATGTTTTTTTGTGGAGGGGAAGACAAAAAAAAAAAAAAAAGAAAGAAATCTTTATCTCTGGCCATTTTAACAATAAGTA